>CAJPEX010002035.1:0-45109 GCA_905338405.1 Notodromas monacha
CCCGTCGCGGCTCGGGCTTCTCGGCCTGGGCCACGGGCTCCTGTCCGCGCTGCTGCGCCTGGCCCGCCAGCTGGCCCACCAGCTGCAGACAAGTCTTCAACTGCTTCTCCTGCTAATCGTGCTTATACATTGCGATGCATATCAGCATATATTATAGCGAGCAGGCGAGGAATGAAAAAAGCAGGACATGAAATGAGTATAATCATCATCATCATCATGGAAAAAGAAAATGATAATTAAGGAGAACACAATGAATAATGCTTGCTGATGGTCCATCACATATGAGAGCTGAGCAGTTGCAGCATGCAGCAGGGAGATGAGGATTTCTTATTTCTTCTTTTCTTGTTTTTGGCCTGCAGTTTTTTTTGTGTTGTTGTTGTTTTTTGCTGATGAAGGAGCAGACAATATCTATATACTGTGTGTATATATACAGTGAGACCCCAAGATGCAGACATAATTGGTGGATCAAGAGTGTTCCTATAGGTTGAAATGTGCCCAAGTCAAGTCTCATGTTCCCTTAGACTTACGTAATATAATTTTTAATTGGTGTTTTATGGAAAAAATACTCACCATAATTAATTCCATGGAAATAAAAATTGTCTCCCAATTGAAACTGATTCAATCAATATATTTCAACACAATATGGACATGATGGGAATTGAATACTGATACTTCTGTACATCAGTACATAGAAATGTTGGCATTCTCCGTAAAAAAAAAATTTCAAGCAAAAAAAGAGAATGAAGTCCCTTCATGCTGGAGGTGATTTTTAAAAATTAGCTACATGGATGGTAAATTGGTGAGAGAAATGCACAGGAACTTTTCTTAGATCATTTTTAGGGTTGGAAATATCTTTTTCTATTAATTTGACCTGAAATGTATTTGCAATTGTATCACAAAATGTCCCTATGTTGAGTCAGTGTCCTCATGTTGGGCCTTTTTTATTAATTGTTTATGGGAAAATAAGTGTCCCTATGTCAAATTGTCTGGAGGTCAAGGTGTCTGCATGTGGGGTTCTCACTGTATATATATTGGTGCATGCTGGGCGTTTTCAAATTTGAACTCAGACCAATTGAACAAGAAATACACACTGTATGACTTTAAATCAGCAAATATTCATTTCTATATAGTGCATTATTATGTCATATTGGGCCTACTGCCATATAATAAATTCCTCATGTTAAGAAAAGTGTACAATATTTTTTTTATCATTGTGGGTTCATTCATCTTTGAAACACTTATAGGCAAGTTTTATTGTTTTTGGACACTCGTGAGCAGCAGCCAGAAAATAATCACATTTCTGGACCAGTTTTCAAGAGAAGAATTCACACAAGCAAAAACCAGCCCATGGGTGTGTGTGTGTGTGTGTGTGTTGCTTTTTTTCAAATGCCGGTCAGTATTTGTTGCTTGTGGCCAGTATAACTTCTTTTCTTGTATGTGAGCCATGAAAAAATATATCAAGTTACTTGGGGAAACTCACCAGCAGACATCTTTCAAGGTCAATGAATTAGTCATGTCTTCATTGATTTTTTTTTGTGTTTCATAGCTAATTGTGGGCCAGGCATAAAATCACCTGATTTGTTTTTGTTTTTTAGCTGACCCACAAAAAATTTACTACATGAAAATCTCATTATGTTCCTCAACTATATTGGAGGTCAAGTGCTCATCAAACCAAAACTAGCCTTGAGTGAATCACATTTTACTCAAACAAACCTTAAAATTGACAAATAACAGCAATCTGAGAAATAATTTATGTGGCATTGCCAAACATGCAGTGCTTATATATTCAGCTTGTGCAAATTTGCCCATGTATATGTTATTGTCTCTTAACATTATATCATTATCACAAGCAATTCATGATTCAATTGTGACAGGTTTCTGCATGCCAAAAGAAATACACACTCATCATCAACAAACAGTATTGCCTTTTCAAAGCTCATGCATTAAAAAAAATCACATTTTGTCCCATATTATCCATGGTATGATAGAATTAATATAAGAAATTGACACAAATTCCAATTTGCAAAAAGCATTTCTGCACTGTATTTCAAGTAAGCACACCACATCTTGACAATAAATACCTTCCTCCCCTCAGTTTCCAATTCACGCAACAAAAAAATCATGCATAAATAAATACCAGAAGTAGCAAAAATAATGTATCAAATTTCACACAGCACGTGATGATGGGGGTAACTCATTGATGATATCATGTATATGGAAAAGTATGAAAACACGAGTTTTAAAACGACGAAAAATGCAACTGCTGCTTGACGTTTCATGCGAATCCGAACATGATTTTGAATTCCAATGATGATGATGATGATGCTGATTACTTTCAGTAATAATAGCCTCCATCAGTGGAAGAACGTCTCCTGCTGCTGCTGCTGCTGCCGCCGGCTTCGTAGTAACGGGGCTTCGGACGGACGACCCGGACGTATTTGACTCGCGGCTTGCTGTAACCTATCAGGGCACGAGACAACAACGGGAACGGAGATCAGAGTCAAAAGTGTCCGGCCCCGCAACATCAACAACAAAAACAATAATAATAATAATAATCCTGTAATACGAGACTTATCCCATCAGTTGGACACTATTTCTGATATTTTCAGAGTTGGTGGGATATTGTGAAAAAATAAAACGTGAAAAGCACATAATGTTTGAAGTTTCTGGGATTTTTTATTCTATTTTTAAATATTATTCTCAATTTATGGCTTGATGATGAATGAAAACTTTCCAGCTACACCAACAGTTCTTTATATACCCATGTCAGGCAAGCTATAAATTGAAATGTTTTCTTGCTTTCCACATTATCTTCTTTTCTATACATTTAAAATTACAGTATGTCTAAAACATTAAAAATAAACTTTTTAGCTGGCCAGCAGACAATGGGTGGAAAAATTGAGAAAATCTTTTAAAAATAAAAATAAAAAATCCCAGAACCTTGAAACGTTATTTTGTATACAATAAAAAAATACTCCAAAGATATCAGAGGTCGCGTGCAACTGGGACAACAACCCTTCGTTCCTTTATCACTATTCGTACCTGCTGCTGGTCGTCTGTAGTAAGAAGTATTCCGGCTTCTGTATTTGGGGTAATAGGGTTCGGGGCTGGACTGGTACGACTTGCTTCTGACGTAATACTTGGACTTGTTGCTAGAGTATCCTTTTCTGGAATCCCAGAGCGAGGAAAAAACAAAAACACAATAAGTATCATGGAGTTCGTTTATTATCGTGTCCCCGTAGTATTGTTGGGTTTTTTTCTCTTTTTTGAGCCACACTTGAAAAGTTATTGTTCAATAATAGTTGTACTGTATATCTCTTCTTTTTTTCACTTGACCCGGTTTCCACTATACTGTATTCAGCACCTGCTGCTGCTGCTCATTGAAATATTCTGGTGGGAAACACTGATGGTTATCACACTCGAGATGTTCTTGATGCCCCAGTTGTTATTCATAATACATGTTCCCACAACTCGTTTTCATTCACAGATAGGAAGAAAGCACTGTAGACTATATAGACAATCCCCAATTTCTCCTCCACAGCACAAGCATATACACAGCACTTATTCATGGTCTCTTTTGAAAATAATTATGTGAGAAAGTATACAGGGTATGATATTCCCACAATAATAAAGAATAATAGACACAATGGGGCCAAGGAGGTTTTTGACTCATTGCCTTATTATTGTATAGCTGTGTGTGTGTGTGTGTGTGTGTGTGTATGCACATAATGCTGAACTCCCCCAGTTATTGCAGTTAACCAGCTGAGGAATTCCTGGAATGGAATGCGTGTGGCATTGAATTAGAGTGAATTATAATGATGAAGCAACGCAATGAGGTGTGATGATGACAGTCCAGGGTCAAAGTGTCAACATTCCATTATTTTTCTTTCTTGTTCTGTATATATTCCCAAATACTTCTTGCTGCTGCTCTGCTCAAGCAGAATTAATAGTCAGATTAATGCCTGATGTCATGATAACTATATATAGCACATGAGTTGGGGGGCCTTTTGGAAATGAATTACCCTTGCTGCAGATATATTGACACAATAATGTTTTTTATTGTTACAATATTCATGCTTGGGAACACTTTATGAATATACAGTATGGAGTTATATTATTGAAGCAATCATTACTGTTCAATGAATTTTGCCATGAATAATACACAGTAAACAGGTGTCCCAAAAAGGTGTCTTACAACCTTTTTGGGCCAAAAGGGCTGGCTAATGTCCTTATAACATTTTCCAGACTGGCAAATTTCCAAAACATTTTCTACTAATAACCTGCAAAGTTTCATAAAATTTTTGAAAACTCAAAACAGTTTTTTGAAAGACAGGTATTTCAAAAGTTTCTGCTTTTTTGTTGCAAAGATTAAGTTATGAACCAATGAAGTAGCTATATATATAGTGGAATTTCTTCAAAATTTTAGAAATGGGGGCTTGAAGACAGATTTCTCACAATTTAAAAATTGATATGATTAATTTCAGCAGGTGAAAATTTTTTCAAAAGTTGTATTAAGAGATAAAAGAAAACTTTTATTTTCTTCAATTAATTTTAATCTATTATGCTAAAGAGAATTTCCCATAGTTAAAAAACATTTTTCTGCAGACCAGCACTAACCATGTACAAGTTATAGGTGAACACTACTGGAGTAAATGACCACAGTTAAAGTTAGTGTAAATTGATGCACACCCTACAGCCATAAGTACATTGGTTTACTTATTGTTAATCATGCTTCTCACCCCTGAGTGGTCTTGGAAGGGTATTTGTAGACCTTGGAAGGTCCATTGGTGACTTTCCCAGAGTAGCTCCTAAAGTAGGATTTTTTGTAGTCCTGCACTTGGTCCTCTCCATAGTTGGCCTCCACACTTTGACTACCATAACTTGATTTTGTGTAGCCAACACTACCAGCACCACCATAGCTACCATAGCCACCACCATAGTAGTGACTGCCACTGTTCTCTTGATATGGTAAGTAGGTGCCTGTGGTCTTGTACTCATTGCTGTCACTGCCACCATACTGTTGTTCATACTTTTGGCCATAGCCAAATTCCTCAGTGTCTTCTCCCAAGACTGAGCCAGGGCCAAAGAGCAGGGCATGAAGACCAAAGTCATCATTGGCTGGTTTGGAGGAGCCATACTTTTTCTGACCTCTGGCATGGAACACAAAATTAACATCATCAATGCATGCAAATGAGGTATCTAAAATTTTGAAGTGCTGGTGACTTTCATGTACAAGAACAGTAAATTCTGCAATGAAACAGTGATTGGTTCACCATCAGGAGTTGTATTAAAATGTTGAAGTATTCTGAAGTGAAAAAGCATTACCTTGATAAAATACTTTGTATTCGCTATACTGTGTAGAAATACACATTAATATGCTGCACCCAGAACTCACAAACACAGCAGAGGAAACATCATCATGCAGCCCTCATGAGGAGTAATTAACATCATGATATCATCTTCATTCCTTGAGTCAGCTTATATTAGTTTTTCAAAAAGGAAAAATTTATCATTGTATTACAGTTTGCATTTAAACAGAATAAAATCATGTTACACCAAACTTTCTGGGTACAGTACTTCAGAAAACATACTGTACAAGGGTTCTAACAAAAGTTCTTGGAGTAGCAATGAAAATGGCTTACTATTGAGCTGAAAAAAAATTTATTCTTTAGGGAGAACATATTCTTTGGCACACAAAAACATATCAGCCCTGTTTGACAAATTTTTTTGAATTTTTTTCATGATAAATTCATCCTGGCAGAGTTTTGCTCTCCAGCACTCAAAAGATGAGGCACCCTTTTTTTTGTTGTAGCCCAGCTTTCCCTTCAGAATTTTTGAAATCAACTTGGCATATTCTTTCTAAGGGTTGCCTCTGGGTCATCCAAGGCAATTTCACCATTTTCATCAACAGCCGCCTTCACGTCGCCACATTGGCCGCCACTTTGGCGGCTGTTGATGAAAATGGCGGAATTGCCTTGGATGACCTGGAGGGTCAAATTGCAGGGCACCAGCACCTGTACATATACTGGAATTGGGAAGTTTGTTGTAATGAGATTATTTTAACATGTAATTTTATATATGCTGGGCTTTCCTGCCCTGCCAATATAGGACTCGAGAAAAAAAGTTTGTAATGCTATACAGTCAACCCCTGTCTAACTGACTTGATTTGTGCAAGGGAAGAGTCTGTTAGACAAAAAGTCCTTTACACGAATTCAATTACAAGGGGGGGGGGGGGGGGGGGGGGGGGGGGGGCACTGTACTAAGAAATGTATTGTAGAAATAAATATGTGTTGTATTATATACTGTAGAAGAAGAAGAAGAAGAAGAAGAAATGTGTGCACAGTATATACATAGTGAAACCTATACCCTGAGGATTTGTAGCCATCAGCACCACCATAGGAATGCCCAGCAGAAAAGTAGAGCCCCAGTGATGAGTCATCATCGCCGCCCTTGTACTGCTCCTCGCTGCTGCTGCTGCTGCTGTCACTGCTCTTCTCGTCTCCGTCTCCGTCTCCTTCATCCGAGGAATCCGCACTCGTATCATTATTGCCTGCATCACCATCATCCTCCCCTGCCTTTTTGCCACCGTCCTTATTGGACTCCTCGGACGAAGAACTCGTGTCTTCGGAAGTGTCGCCGTTGTCGACAGAGTCCTTGCGCTCCTCGGAACTGCTGGCCGACACACTGGATCGGGCGTCGTCGTCGTCGTAGCCGCCGGAAGACCCGCCGTCCTCGGACGAGCTGCTGGCCGAGCTGTGGGACGCCCCCGCTGCTGCTGATGCTGCTGATGAGGCGCCTCCGACGTGGTGATAATAATGGCGGGATGAGTAGGGCTTTTTCTTCTTGAGGGAGTAGCCCTTGTCTTTTTCTTCTTCTTTTTCTTCTTCTCCTCCATCAGTGTCTGACTGGCCTTCTGCTGCTGCTGCTGCTGCTGCTGGTGATGTGGTAATAATAAATCAACTTGTCTTTTTTCTTTTCTTTTTTGCACTTGGGCTCTGATACATTTGCTGCAATGAATGCCAAATACAGTCAACCCCCGTCTAATGGACTTGATTTGTGCAAGGGACGAGTCTGTTAGACAAAAAGTCCTTTACACGAATTCAATTACATAAAAAATTAAAAATTTCAATTTTCAACACTAATTTTAAACCAAAAGAAGTCTGTTTGGCGGATTTTGTCTGTTGGGCGGGAGGAAAAACTGCTTGCAGAGCTGGTCTGTTTGGCGAAAATCCCTTACACGGGAGGTCTGTTAGGCGGGGGCCACTGTACAGTTCGAAACTCTCTCTCTCATCTACAACGAAAGTAAAGGGACCAGAAAAATAAATTTGCTATTTAGATAATTTCATAGTAGAGGTCCCCTACAAAGAACAGTATTCCCCAATTACCCTTTTGGGACTGCGGACCAGCAAATTTCCAGCAACAAAAGTTTTTGCTGACTGGCAAATTCCTGTGGACCAGCATAGTTTAAAATTTTTTTTCCAGACTCAAAGAAGTTTTGCTTGAAAGATTTTATATGGCAGGTATTTAAAAAGTCTCTGATTTTTTGTAAATACAAAATTAAGCACCAATGAAGCAGCTATATACAGGGAAATGTCTTCCCAAAATTTCAAAAGTGGACTTGATGAAAAGGTTTTGCAGGACCAAGAAAAAAGTGAGATAAATTATTCCTGCATACAAAAATTTGTTTCAAGTGTCATAGTTGGGAGAAAAGCCAATTTTTATTTTTTCATCAGATAATTTCAACTCTGCAATTGGCCTTAGAAAAATGTTGGACAAAGATAACAGACTTCATTGCTTCTTTTGATAAATTCATTATCCTATAGAAAATTCCCCACAGACAAGCACAAATCTTCTGAGGACCACAGGTTGAGGAACACTGCCCTCGAACATGGGAAGAGACTTATTGGTACCACACAAAAATGTCTTGTACACAGAGAAAATCATTGTGGACAGGATCATTGCAAAGAGAGTCCCCCCTTTCTAACCAAGTACAGTATTGGAATTTTAACCATTCACCTGTGAACCTGAGATTTTTGGCATGAATTACTCAGGAATTACTGTGGACTTTCAACAATATTGCATGAGAAAATATGGCTTGCCAGAAAGTATTCATATATTTGTTCCATCTGTGAAAAAAATTTTGGGAGAGCCAAAAAAAAAAAAGTTCTCCCAAGGCTGAGGTTTTTTTGTGCCATCATTCATTTACCCTTGGGCAGCAGTGCTAGGATTTATATTTTATGCCACAAGGAATGAGAAAATGAAAAATATGATCCAAAGGGTCAAAGTCTGGAAAAATCCCAGAAATGTTTCCTTCCTCTGCAGGAAAACTTAAAAAAAAAATCCTTCACTTCTCTCTGGCATTTTTTCACATTCCTTTCACAGGATTAGCATTCAGGGATTTCTGACACAATATGGGTTCAACTTCCCCAGAATTTGGCTACTCAGCCAAAACTACATTTTGGTGAACTTTGGTCAAACCAAAATGCACAACCATGCAAAAATGTCATGGCACCACTATGGGATGTTATTTGACCACCTGTCAACCAATGATTCACTTGGGGGGGGGGGTTTCTGGGATTTGCATATTTTCTCTTATAACCTTATACAAATATTTCCCAAAAAAAAAAAGGCCAACATCTGTTCAGGTGATGTTTTGGTCTTGAATTGCTTCTTAAATCAGTTGAAAGGATGCTGAACTTGGAGGAAATGGTTTATTTGCCTCATTATAGTCTTTTACTTCCTTTCAAAGCACATGAAGTTATATATTCTTATTGCTTTTTCATGTATTGATTCATTACAATATTGTAACAGGCAAAAGTCATATGGGGTTGAAATAGGAAAGTCTTTAAGTTGAGGAGGTTTCTTATTCCATTTTTTCTATGATGGGATTTAGACAATAAGGAACTTTAAAACAAATTTACATGTAAAAAAGGTATTGACATTTCCTTTTTTCAGATGTTTTTGACTTGTAAATACACTGTAAAGTCTTTTCATATATAAAGGAGTATATATGAACCTTTGTCTTTCCCATCAGCACTGCCATCAGCACCAGCTCCACCTTCCTTCTGATGGCCATCCCCTGCTGCTGCATCTTTCACTTCACCATCTGCTGGTGCATCTCCATTATTCTCCTCAGCACCAACAGCCGCCTTTTCTGCAGCACCAGCGCCACTGGGACTGCAATGTCCCTGGTGCACCAGCACTGTTGCAACAACTACCAGCACTGCCAACACCACCCAGGCCTTGCCCTGATGGTTGTATACAATGGAATAGAATATCATCATTATATGACTGTGTTATTGTCTTATTCATTTAGAATACAGTCCAACAATCATCACAAGCAACTGATGTGGAACCTCACCATGTTTGCTGAGGGTAGTTGGAAAGCAGACAGGCAATGATAAGTGGTCCTGAAAATGCCTTAATGGAGGGAAAAGAATTGCATAAATTATTGAATATCATGACAAGAATTTACAGAATGATTGATATAGACTTCAGGCCAAGCATGTTATTTATTGTGCTTGAATTTGATTTCAGTAATTGCCTCATACATGTTACAATTCTTATTGAGATTTTTTTTTTTTTGCTATCAGGAGAGGGAAGAAAGTGCATGTATTTACATTATTTGTGCAATTGTACATTTTGGGATGCATTTACTGTTCTTTTAATATCCATATACTGTACAGCTTATTTCTCTATTTTCCATTCTGATGCAATTTAATGTGTTTGGATGAATGTGGATGGGTTTGGATGTGGTAACATTGCTTGAACCAATTGTGAATGCTAAATAATGGAAAATAAACCTTGCTGCTCAATTCAACTAAATTCAATAAACTTGAACATACCACAAAAATCCATGTCAATTAAGCATGAAAAAAGATCACCAGAAAAGTATGCCCCAAAAAGAGTGAAGCACGAAGTGCTCATGTTGAAATGACCTCATATATAAATAAATAAATTAAATTAAACAGCCAGAAATGATACAAATTTAAAAAATGACAAGGTTTTTTGTTGCTGAAAATTTATCCTCATGGATATTTGATTGATCGTATGCCAAACTGGTGTCACTGTGTGAATAATATAGTGAATGGCATTCTTATTTATTACTGTATATTTGGTCTTATATTTGAAACAAAAACCTTATAAATTTATTCTTCATTATTTTATTCATCAACATTTTCTGAACCAGCAAGGAATTCACATCACACAGCTTTTTATAAACACTGATAAACACACCCTAAATATAATTTTGCCCTGAATTATAGTTTCAATGCATAAATAAAACAAGCATTCAATAATTTCCAGTGAAATTCTGTGAATTTTAAGGAAGCGAGAAAATGAAACATGAGCAAAAATGGGGCATTTTACACAAGACTCTTTTTTTCCTCAACACTATACATCCATCAACAGTGGGGAGTTTCAATGTCGGATTCAAATCAGACACGGAACTAGATCATACATTTCATTATTCAAATTTTACAAAGATCATATTTTTAAAGACGCATATTGAAGTTGGGAAAAATTTCTTCAGCGACCCAAAATAAATAACTTCAGTGAATCAGCAATAAAAACTCGAAAGAAAATGACTCCATGCATCACTCAACCCGAATTCCAGAGCAAAATATTATTTAACTGCTTTAAAATGAACGTATAATTTCCTGAATATGGGCAAATTCAAAAACACCTTTGATTTATTTTTCCAGTTGAAAAATAAATACTGCACGAACAGAAAGAATTAGAGACGAATCAAACCAAACAGATGAGAGGAAAAGCGACAGTGAGACCCTTCGAACCCGAAAACGGGTTCCCAACTGCCCACGGGAATAAATGACACTTGGCTTTTTATAATCACTTGCCAAGCTTGTATTTTTTTTTTCGTCACCATTATTTTTATTTTTACAACTTGGGGAAGGCGGGAAAATTACGGAGCGCAGACCAAGACACAGACAGACAATCAGACAAGTCCCCGATTCTTTCGGAGCTGGTTGAGAAAGAAAATAAATATACGAGTATATAATGACTTACGTTACTCTGTTTCAGTCAAGGATATACTTAGTCCTCATCTGGATGTAGAATTAAGCCCCACTTTTTCTTTCCTTCTTCTAATAGGAGGAAAGCAGCAGAAAATGAGCGTCTTCCACTCTGGCTGAGTCTTATTCTGACTCGTCAAAACGCATTTTATTTGTGTTTACAAAAAACTAATCTTGATACTGTGGTACAGTGAAAGAAAAAAATATTTACAGAAAATCTTGGTCTGTGATATTTTGCGCCTAGAAAACTTCAAATATGTTGGAAAGTTTTTCCCTCAAACCTCCATAATTTGAATTTTCTGGAGGCCTTTTTGGCCAATATTATTTTTTCAACAGCAGCAGGCAAAACCTCATAAAAAATAAATAAAAAATATAACTTCATGATGTGCTTTGAAAAAAGGAAGCAATTTATTTGACAAATGGACCCTTGCATCCAAGTTGAACATCCTCTTTCACCTCATTAAAGAAGCATTTTAATGCATTGTTGCTGATGACAATAAGGCAATTTAGACAGGGACTTTAAAAAAAAAAAGCTGACATTCCTGATGGACGTATTTGAACTAAATAGGTTTGGGTTATATATTGAGGTTCAACTGTAGAAAAAAAAATCTGTCCAGTTTTTCATCTGTGTTTCTTCTCAGAATTCGTTTTTTTTCATCCTAAAAATATCCACTATTAGTAGCTGCCGCAGAAAAATTTGAAAGAATTATTTTGTTTACAAAAAATAAACCCCCTAAGTTTCCTATACAGTGTTGAAATTTAAATAATTAAGAAATCTTGTTTTCTGGATGCGAAAATCGCGTAAAATTATTTCACATTTGCCTCCGATTTTATTGTTAACATCCTTTATATAAAAGTCAATTCGGGGCAAATTGGTGACTTTGTTAATTATGATCCAGTTTTTTGCTGCAAATTAAAGCTAGATTTTTCTGCAATGTGGCTATTCCCATTTCTCAATACCTTGTTTTTTTTTTGTTCGGTATACGGAATTCAAAAAAATCTAGCTTTTGTTTTATGTCTTCAACATGCTAAATTCTTTTTGAAATGCTCAACTGTGTTTTTTTTTAAGCACAAAAAAACCTCGTCGGTTATTCCGTGAATGCTGATTCCATCAGTTCAGCAAGTCTTTTTTTCTTATTCTCGAGGGATTTTTCGAATATCGATCGCCAAAGAAAGGGATCTTTATTGCATTTTACAGCTATTATTATACGATTAAATGCAGTATAGTGGCTCAAGTACTGCGGCAGTACCTGTACTATTAAAAACGGCACAACAATGTCAGTTGTGTATGTGTCCCCAGAAAGAACAACAACAACAAAAAAGAAAAAAAAGCTGCAGGATATTATTGAAAAGAAAATGCGTGGGTGCTGTTATTGTTATTTAAAAAAAAAAGAAAAAGAAAAGAGACCTCGGAAAAGATATCATTCATTAATTGGCACACTATTATACCGACACCGGTCTGGTCCAAGGCCCAGGAAAAATTGATGAGCCAACGAGTCTAAATATGCAACCAACCGGTTTTTTCTGTCCTACTTCTTTTTATATGCTCAATTTCATTTTTTTTTTACACTCCATTGCTTTTGCTGACCTTTCTCCGCATATATATAAATAATCACGTCACCAGTTTTTTGGGGGGTTATTCTCTTTTATGCATACAAATATATAGCATATAATATTATTGTCCTCAAATAACTGAATCATGGACTGACGTGAGTGACAGACTGACCCAGAAATGTTTATAGGAGGTTGTTTCCAGTTGACCGATTATATGTTTCCGTTTGTCCTGTTTCAATAAATAAGAGAATTTTATTCGGAAATTTTCAAAGGAATTGGTGAGACATGAGGAATTTCCTTTTTTTTTCATCTTCCTCTCGTCGTCATTCTTGTCACACGTAAATGCTGTAGGTATATAATGATACCCAACAATGCACCCAGTGACAGATGTCTTTATTTATCATCCTGGACCAGACAAGTTAAACATGAGCCCACAGGGACATAAAATTTATTGTCAAGAACACACACACACACACACAGAGCACAGACTTCATCACACAACTTGGGTGGTTTGCATTCAACAATATTTTGTTGGAATTAGGAGGATTATATATGAGACAGCCGGCAATAATGGAGAAACAGAAATAATTTATGAGTTCTTTATTACAGTAAAAAAAACACACACACAAATATTTCAGTAGGCAATAATTTATCACATGTCTGTGCAGCCAAGACTGTAAAATGAAAGGGGACCATGTTCAAATACATGTTTTTGAGCAGATGATTTAATTATCTTTGCTGTTGATGCTATTATCTATAACAAATATCAAGAATCACAGCAGCACAATTGTGTTGTACAAATTAGCCAAAAGTAAAATATGATTTTGTACAAAATAAAATAAACAAAATATATATTCCAATTACACTGCAATCAGACAAAACATATTTTAACAGAGTTTTGATAAGGAATTCTTGCTATATAAAGAGTTTGCAAGTTTTCCTCAGAAATAACTGCAATCAAGTCTAGGTCAATTCTGGGGAATGTTTCAGTAGTTCTGAGGTAAAATTTATACCTGCAATAAGAAATTGAAGGCAACCAAGATTCCTTTCTTACTTGATGAGTTCCAGGTGCCATGAATAGACTGCTAATATATTCATAATATATGTATCACGCTTATATTTCTGTGTATATTTATTGCATTCACTGAGAGATTTTCTCTTGGATTTTCCATTTGAAAATATGTATCAGCATGAATCATGTATATATGCATGATAAAAAGTGCAAATACATGATTTTAAGAAAAGTGCCTTGCACTAATGCATGTGGGGTGATATGAGTATATAGAGGAACCAAAACAAGGGAACACCTGTGATGGGGGGCAAGCAACAGCATCTTTTTCATTGAAGAAGGCAATTTGGATGAGGAGAAAAATCCTTGGAGCAAGTGTAAATTGTTCTATAGGTTAACATCTGTAGGTCAACAATAACCATATAAAAATAATCTGTGCGCAAATCTAAAAAATAGTGAAGTTCTATATTTGTTCACTTATTTAGACAGATGGAAAAAATATGCAGAAGGAACAAAGACGTAGAAAAATAAGTGATATCCAGACAGGAAGAGGTCATACAGTATACATTTACTGTATGTTCTTGATGCATGCATTTAAAGACATACACTTCAGTAAAAAATTCATCCAACTCTCAAAGGTTTCTAAGTGGTGTAACTCCTGTAGCATAAATACATTAGTTTGTGCATTGCCAGAGCACCTTCTCTTCTTATGTCCAGCATTTGAAAGAGATAGAAATCAGCTTAAAAAAGATTTGAAATTACTGAAATTTAATGAAGAGACATTTTTGGAACTCTTAAAGGATCAAGAAAAATGTTTGGCCTTATATGATTTCTCATCAAAGTTTCTCTCTAAATTGTTCATTGAACTAAAACTCATACAGAAACAGACTGAAGACCATTGTGCTTTAAATAAACTTTTACTGCTGCTTTGTCTTCAATATTGGGGATGGGTGGGTTTATGCAACATACGCGTAGGATGTTCAGTTTTTATTTTGTGGAGTGTGTTCTCTTTTATTTTTGTCATTGGTTTGTGCTTTTATTGTTTCATGCTTTGAAGTGATTGAATGTATTTTGGGGGAGTTTGGTTGGGTGGGGAGGGGGTTTGGATGCGGGAGTTTTGGTTGTACCTTGTGAACGCTGAAAAGCGGCAAATTAAGTTTTCTGTTCATTCATTCATAAAGACATACAGTACATGTGTTTTGGTAGGAAGACAGAAAAGATGCAAAAAGGGATGAACAGGACATGCATTTTAAACTTGAATATACATACAGACAGATATGAAAACAAATAGAATTATAATCAAGAGTACACAGAGACCCTAAACATATGAAAAGTAAAACCGTGTTTATACAGTGGGTATTGAATAAAGAGAGAGAGAGAGATGAAAACACTGAAACAGAGACATAAAGAAACAAACAAAAAAACACAGACAGAATAACAAGACACAAACATAAAAAAGAAGCACTTATACACAAAGAAAACTCTGAACAAAGATAAAGCACAGTACAGTACTATGTAGTATATTACATCAGCTAGCATTCAGATAAATGCTCTCATTTATTTATTTAATGGCACTCAAATCAAGACAGCACAGCCGGGTAAAACGAAGATTTATTTTCTCGATTTTTTTCAGAGTATTTACTACCAGTGCCAATAAATACATCACAACTCGATCGTTGCATAACTTAGTCTTTTATTGTTAACCCAGAAAAGAAAAACGGGGCTTCGGTACACATCACTGCTATATATACTCTTTTATCATCGTTCAGTACACATCAGTATTTATTAGCGGCAAGCAAAAAGTGTCGCCAATTAGCGACATTACTTCCACGGCATATATATACTGTACTGTATTGTACTGTACAGTACTCTACAGCGTCGTATTACAAGGTATGGCCCAAAAAAAGGAATTTCACGGACACAAAGTGTGTTCATGACATAGTATATACGTATATACCGCGGCGCATGTCCATCATGCTGCTGTGAACCATCAGTGCGAGGATCAAGAACTTTCTTTTTTTTTCTTTCTTCCCCTTTGCTGTGAATGCATGTATACTGTATATCTAGTACCCTATATGGCAGAAAAGGACATGGAATACAGTATAAAAACGTCGTCAGTTCCTATTGTTTCAGTGTATAGATGAGCACCGACTTTTCCTTTTCGCGAGGAGGAGGAGGTCACTGTTCCACGTGCTGCCTCATCGTCTTTTTCACGAAAATGAGGGCGATCAGGATATGGAATGAAACGCTGACAAATATACAATAAGGATTTTTAAATTGAGCAACTAGATGCAACGAAATATGTAGCAGCATATTCGACATGTATTTTATACTGCACAAAAGTTGCAACAATATGTCGTGTGAAAAGAAAAGTTTGTTCAAGTCTGAGTTTGACGAAATTGGAATTTAAAGGGCAGGATGAAAAACATTATTTTGCATGCACCAAGAAAATTCTTCCTGGATCTTACGATATAAATTATTTACATAACAAATGGAGTTTAAACAATAATGTTTTCATAATAACAAACTTTTTCTCATGTCCTATAGCTGGCAGAAAACGCACATGATGTAGTGTACCTATTGTATATGATAAAACAATCTAATTATTGCATATAATTCCCAATTCCAGTAAATATATAATAGCAAACTTTTTGGAGGAATGTTTAATAGGTTCTCCAGGTTGTAGAAATATCCTGACCAAGGCAGGAAACAGTCTGAAACTTCTGATGCCAAATAATGTGACTGCGGTACTGTATATAACTGGTTCTTATTGTAGCGTTTGATGTACCATATATGGGGATGCAGACTAAAAAAATGGAGACAGACAATTCAAGGGGCAATTTGAGACAG
Source organism: Notodromas monacha (assembly GCA_905338405.1). NCBI lineage: Eukaryota > Metazoa > Arthropoda > Ostracoda > Podocopida > Cyprididae > Notodromas > Notodromas monacha. The sequence continues at coordinate 16,444 of CAJPEX010002035.1, forward strand.
GGACAATTTGAGACAGGGACAATTCAAGAACAACTGCTCTGGCAATTGGAGATGTGGACATTTAGAGATTGGGACCATTTTAGACAGGGACAATTTGAGACAGGGACAATTCAAGAATAACTCTGACAATTGGAGATGTGGACATTTAGAGACTCGGATCATGTTAGACAGGGACAATTTGAGACAGTCCCAAAGCAACTCTGGACACACAAGTTCCTGGTTTTCCCCAGATCACCCCCCCCTCCCTGCAACTTTGCACATACCATTTTTTCTTTTACACTTTATTTTATGGTTTTCACAAACATTTTTCGGAGTCTTGGGGAATTTTCTGCTGCACTAAAATTTCTGGGTTTATGTTACATACTTCAAAAAATGGCGTGTTCCCTATTCCCTGAGGTTTTATCAGGTCTTCAAGTTGGAAGCTCCCTTTCTCCCAAAAAAATCTTTTTAAAACTTGTTTCAGGCTTTAGTGTGTCAATTACACTGGGGATTACTGGCACCATTCCTATTACCTATACAGTACTGGGAACAATAATAGCCAGGAGCACACCATCATGAACATACGGTATTATGGAGAAACACTGGAAAGTCATTTTAGTCTCAAATTGTCTCTGTCTCCAAAAGTGTCTGTCTCAAAATTTCCCTCTTTCAAAAAAATCATGTCTTGGACTGTCCCAGTCTCCAAATATTTCTGTCTCTATAATTGGCCCTGCCTCAAATTGTCTGTCTTGATTTGTCCTAGATCCAGATGCATGTGGTGCAGTATATCTTTAATCCTTGACAAGCATGGTTCCAACTGTTTATTCTGCCCAATAATATTCTCCCAGAATCAAGATATTGCTGGTGCATAACCAATGGAATTTATGATGCAGCTAGTTTCTATTTTTCAGAAAATCACTCAGGTTTTACTTTTTCAAACAATAATTTAAAAAATTTGACAATGCCAGATAAGCAAGATCTAATTGATTAGAGACAGGTCTTATGTGAAAATGTGTCTGTTATTCATTAAACTTGGAAAATCTCAATATAGAAATTACGCATTAGAAGCAAATTTTCCTAAAGTTCCCAAAATTTGTTGAAACTGTATAGAGTGACTAATTTATTTGTATTCATCAGGCAATTTTTCTTTCTGATGACTCAGCTTTGATAATCAATGCAACCAAATTTCCCACTGTATAGATAGATATACATCTTACTGGAAAAAAGTACTTGTGATGCAGGAACATAAAATAAGTATCATGCTATGGATTTACTACAATACATATGTTTATATGACTGATGACGCAAGAAAATCAGAGACGATGAACAAGAAAGACCCATTTCGTTTTTCTGCTGGTCTCAAACCCCCGCATCCCCCATCAGATTCCCTAGCTCTTGTTAATCAATCAGCAGTACCAGGAAAAAAAAAAGGTTGCTCCAAGTTCGGAGATTATTAACAACAGATTGAATGACCTCCATATCATATCACAAGTATTGCGTCATCATTACTATTTCAGCATCATTTTCAAGGACCCTTGTCAATTGAACCCGCTGCTGCTGCTGCTAGTTTTTGGAAAAGAACCCGATTTATCTGGATTCATCAGCTTCACTCATTCATTGTCCTGCTTATCTTACTGCCAAAAAAACAAACAATAAAACGCTAAGTTTTGATATGAACCTCAGCACAACTTGACCTCACTCACCAGCAAGGGCTTAACTATATTATTGCATGGATTCATCAAGACTTGACCCGGCTTTTTGTGATTTTCCCGAATCCATAAAGAAGGAATTCGTGTCAGACGGAACTCTGTGAACAATCGAATGTAGAAATTGAAAGAAGAAGAAGAAGAAGAAAAAAAAAAGAATGCATTGGAAGAGACGCGACTTTTCCGGTTAATATATACAGGGTGCTGCCAACAAAACAAAACAAAGGATATGATATGGCGGGAAAATCTTCCTTTTTATCAATGGAATATTTCGCATATAATTACGGTATTCTTTGAATAACACATCACATTATTGGTGCTTTGAAAAATTATATCTCCACCGGAATTTCGTGCACAGATTCTTACAAACAACACTTTATTTTTGACAATTAGTTAATGGAGTTGAAATTTAAACTGAGAGCATTTATTTTACTTGATTAGACGTTTTGGCATCACAGTAATAATGGAGAAATGAAGTTATTTTTGAGCAAAATACGAATTGAGCTGATTTTCAATGTCTTATGAAAATGTGAAAGCTGGTAATTTGAATTTCATGCTCTTGAATAATTTTTTTCTCGCACTTTGATGAAGTGCCTCATAATTTCTTCATTTTTATTCGACTCATTCCGTCCATTATAATTTTTCTGTGTGTCTCCTCTTATTGTCGTCGCTCCAATTAAAAGATAAAAATCCCAACGAAAGAAATTAATCAAAAGAAACAGAATTCACTGGATGAAAGATAATTGGTCTGAAGTTTGCAGAGAAATTATGGCCAATGTGTTTCCGAATCATGTGACACACATTTATTCGTTTATTGCAATCCCCTTTCATTTTTGGGGGGGGGGGGCGTGTGACTTTGTTGCAGGTTTTATTGTTTCAGTGCATCCTGTATGTGAAGGAGGTTTTGTTCCTGGCTTCCCCAAGGCAAACTTAGGTCTTCCCACCAGTTGTTACCTTGCTTTCAAGAGCTGCAGGTCTTCCTCTTTCTTTTTTTTTTAAATATCTATAGAAGTCCCCTCTGATTTTCCAGTGAAAATTCCCTCAATTTCAAGACAAGAGCAAGTGCAATTGCAAGTGAAAAAAAAAGTGCATATATATCTACAGTATATCCCAACACATTTTGCTCGCCTTTTTTTAAAGCAAATTTTTCATTTGAAGCACAGAACATCCTCTGCACTTGAATGCTTTTTGTTGACTATAATAAAAAGAAATAAGAAATTTCAGGGGAAAAAGTGAATATGACCATATTTGAAACAAATCAGATACAATTAACCCTCCTGGCACAATGGACTTAATTTCTGCAACAGAGGCTATAGTCTGTTGTGTAAAAAGTCTGCTATGCAAATTTGATGAGTAAAAATTAGAGTGGTTACTTTTTACCATTCATTTTAAACCCATCAGAAGTCTGTCATGTAGATTTTCAGTCTGTTGCACAGGTAGGGAAAAGTGCATTGCAGAGGTGGTCCATTGTGCAAAAATCCATTGTGCAGGAGGTCTTTTGTGTATAGGAGTCAACTGTATGCTGGTTTTTGATATAGGATTTTTACTTGAAAATAAAAAATCAATAAACCATGATGTAGACTTTTTTATAAGACAAACTCTCAAAATAATTATGATTGCAGTTTTTTGTTGTCCAAAGTTCCAATTCAAATTTCTTGTGCCAAAGAAGACCTCAAATGATTTTAAAATGTGGTCAAACTATTGAAATGACTCATACTGTAACAGTTCAGGGTGACTTATGTGTTAATGCATGATACAGATTTTCTTTTTGTTATTGGGGTATTTGGGGAGGGGCAGAAAGTGTATGCATTAACATTGGTTGTGCAATTGTACATTTTAGGGGGGATTTTCTTTTCTTTTAAATCCAAAAAATAAGGCTTATTTCTTCATTTTCTGTCCTGATGTGATGGAATAATGTGTTTGTATGAATGTGGGTGGGGAGGGGAGGGGGTTAGTATGTGGGAGCATTGCTTGAACCTTAATTGTGAATGCTGAAAAAGGGGAAAATGTGGCTTGTTTATCAATCAATGCTACAGAATATACTGCATACATTTTGACCTAAAAATGATACTTCACTGTAATTTTTGAATGTCTTTACTAATTAGAGGCCCAATCTAAATTTTAATGTAGAAAGCACAGCAGTGTTTATAGCAAGTAAAGTGGAATCTCCATAAAGATTATATAATGGTAAATTTCCTTATTTATTCTGATTATCTCTGAATGCTTTTTTCCTTAAAAGTGCCATTGTTCCCAGACTACCTCTAAACTGTATTCATTCCAGTATTATTTTTGTTACACCTATTTTCCACCATATATATTTTCATTTTTTTCATTTTCCAGAAAGTACATCAGTGACATGTTTCCAGTTATTGTGGTAGTGTCGTTATAGGTGGTGGTACCTTTATGTCCCCAAGATATAATAATGCACCAAAGGTGGAAATAGTGGCACAAGTACAGTACATAAATCATCAACAGCATGCGGAAGAGAAGAAAGATGGGCGGTTCAAGAAGTCTAAATGGCGGCAGCAGTGGTACCTTACTATTGATGATGGCGCCTCATCATCATCATCATCATCATCCAAGTCGATGGTGCCTGGATAAGTTTCTGGTGCAGCATCTGATGGCGTCAGTGGTACTTGTCATCATTTGCACAGGCTCTCAGTGGACCACTGCTAGTGCACAAGACTCATTACCATCATCCAGCATCAGCACCACTGCGTTGGAACCGAGTCCAATGGTCACTTTAGTGGCGCCATCGTCGCCGCCACCCTGGTTCTCCGCCCTGCACCATCACCAGTATCATTCTGATGGTGATGATGATGGTGGTGGTGGTGGTGCTGGTGGTGGTGAAGTTACCATCTCGACCAGGATGGCTCGCCAGTTTTGGAGACCCAGGTATACCACATTTTTACTTGAGTACCATGTGTACCTTTTTATCTGAAAATATAGAGGAAGAAAGGAGATGCGCATGATCAGCATGGGTATGGGCATATAAAATATTTTCAAAAAGTTTTGAAAGTTTAGATGTGCAATACAGTAAAATCTCATTACAACAAACGTATGTGATGGAGACCTAAATACTCAGAAAGAGTTGAATACTAGCACTTTTTGTGGACCAAGTTTTTCTGAGCAACTCCTGCATGGATTTGTAAGCGTGGATGTTTCAAAAAATCTCAAGCACCAGCACAGTTTCACAAGCATCCAAAATCCCTTTCATAACAATGAGTTTTTAGGAAAACATTTCAAAAGAGAGGATGCTCTGGTGAATTTTGGAGAATTTGTTTCTCTGATTCCATGTTCCATTTATGTCCCATATACAAGAACTAGCCACAGAAAACATTTTGAATGGGAAATTTGAGATTAAGCCTGCCTTCATTATAGGGATTTGTCATTCAGAAAATTAAAACATGTCCCTATATCAAAAAAGTTTGTTGCCTTGGAATTGGAAAATTTGTTGTAAAAAGATTTTTATAACATGTACCATATAGGATTTCTGCCAAGAATTAAAAAAAAAAGCTTGTTTTACTGGAAAATATATTGTAACAGTATTTGTTGTAACAAGGTATTTCTTTACATATCTTACTTGAATGGGAAATTCTCCATCAACTTTAGCAGAAAAACGTAATGTAATAAAAAAATTAAATTGAAAATTAGTTGAATTCCAGTTGAATTCATGTCCAACTTCAAATTTGGGTATTCTAACTTTTTTAAATATTGAAATCCTAGAGTCTCTTGAAAGTTGTGGTACATTTTTATACTTGGGAGGAAAATTTTCAACTTTTTTGATAAGTTTAGGTGTTCATCATATACTTGAATATAAGAAACATGTTTAAAAAGAAATGCTTCAAAATCGCAACAATTGAAAATAAATTGAATCCATGCTCATATCTGAATTTTTGTTTCTCATAGGTTTGAAAAACTACTGTATGTTGCACTTCTTCAGTAACTAAAAATGTGGTGTGCATTTTATTTGGGGAGTAGAATTTCATCAAAATTTCAGGTTGGAAAATTGGGGGTGTGTGACATGCATGTGGTACTCAAGTAAGATGTCCACCAGCATGCAGGGGGTTTCAGTATAGAATGTTTTAAAAATTGTATCACCAAGTGATATACAATGCATTCCATTCTTAGTGACTATATATATTTTCATTGCAATGTTTGAAAAATAAGATGACCCAAATTTGAATTGCAACAAGAATTCTGCCTGCATTTTACAGATTTTCAATTCTTCCCATTTAAAATTTTTTTTCTTGAATATGAAGGCTGTTCAAAATGTCACACCAAAATAAAATAAAAAATATATATGGCACACCTGAACTTCCAAAACTTTTTGGAAATTCTATACCCACCTATATATATATGACACATATTACCTGCATATAGTTACATGCTCCCACATTTAAAAAGGGTGGTTAATTAAAATAGTAAAAAAAAAATCTAGAGCATTCATATAATTCGGCATTATTACTGTACTTATACTGTAACACATCCCTGCTGCTGCTGCTGCACCTTTATAGTACAGTATAACAGGTAGAAAAATGCGTGTTGCGTGGGAAAACTATGCCTCAGGCCCTTTTTCCTTGTATGCGGAATTTCATGGCGAATACCTCACCCTTTTTCTCATCTGGGATGTGACCCAAAAAATATATCAGTAATAGGATAACTGAGAGACTTGACCGCATTCAGAGGTATATAATACACACAATGTTCTTCCAATCAGGGGGATGTGATGAAAGGAAAAAAAATTCACTTTGACATGAATGGACAAGAAAATGAATTCTCTTTATTGTATAAACAACATTGATGGTGCTGTTGTAAAACAGGTCGCTCGACTGGGAAACAAGGACACGATATTCAATTAATCATATAGCTGAGGAAAACATTAATTCCTTGTTCAACGAAATTCCTTTCATTCTGAAAAAAGAAATATCATCAACTAACTCATCTGGGTTATTCAAAAAAAAAGGCTTGTCCTTCTGCATTAAATTAGAACATCAATGCAAACATTTTTTCTCTCTCTCTCTCTATAGACGATGATGGAATGAACAAATAAGAATTCAACAACATTTTGCCAATAATAAATAACACAATACTGCTGTATAGTCTTTCAACCTATAAATATTACCTATAAATAGGAATGCAATAAGTGTGAACAACTGCCATCCATTTGATGACGGTTCTCCATTTATTTCCCCCATCTTCACGCATGTAGCAGCAGCAAATTCCTCGATTGTTGAATGAGACACAGCAGAAGAAGAAGAACAATAGCGCATTCCGACATAAATTGCTTTCAAAGAATCCCGCGATTCGTGTACTGTATAGGTACAAAATAGAAAAGCCTGCTCTGACGAAGTGTGTCATCATCACATGTTTGGGTTTCAATCACGACCCTCTCAAAGGAATTCCCGCAATGATCAAGTGAACTCACGTCAAATAATCGTTGGGCAAATGGACGACGCTTATATACTTACGAAGAATTTTCCTTTTTTTTTTTTTGGACAAGGGAATCCCTTTGAGGAATTTCTGATTTATACCGCTAAGTATGATAGAAACATAAAATATTTAAAAAAAAGGAAACTACTGTTAATTCGGTTCAATGAAATAAAGAAAGTACTGTATACAGTGTGCAGTGTAAAATTATGTGAGAAATATCCCAACTGAAATTCCTTGAAATTTGATTTTTACCTGGAAAAATCAACATTAATTAGGATAAAAGTTTGAACATCAGAATAGCACAGAATAAATGTTTAAAATAGGAATTTCGTGGTTTCCTGTGATTTTGCAATGCTATGATTTCAAAATCACAGAAAACATCGTTTCTCCAGCATGCAGCAGTGAAAGGAATTTTTTTGCACCTTATTCCAGTAAGTTCTTGAGTGATACTCAAAAGGGAAATATTTGCACTTGATAATTTCTTGGGAAAAAGGATGAAGCGCATGAAACAATTATTTCAAATAACATATCCAAGGCTGAAGTTCTCGGACTTCAAAAGATTCTGAGAGAGGTTCTGATAGTTAAAACTTGAAAATAATCTATTTAAAAAATATATACATGTACAGTATATCATGACAAAATATAAAGGAAGGGATGTTCTCTGAAATCTTTATTCTCTCACAGGTATCAAATAAAAAAAATTCATGCAACACAATCAGAAAATAAAATCACAAAAAGAAGTTTATGAAAAATTTTCTTTCCAAATACAGCAAAAATACTCAAGTACTTGCATAAACTTTTTGCATATGACACACACTCAAATTGTGAAACACCAAAGCACGCATGTAAAAAAAAAGTATTGCCTCAAATCAAAGCTAAAGAAATAGAGGATTTTTCAAGATTTTGACACTTTTTTGTCCAAGACCTTAAAAAAATTTGAATTGTAAAAATGTGTTTCAAAGGAATTTTTGTAAAACAAAAATTGAACAAAAATTTAATACATACTTCTTGCGGAATTTGTTGAACAGAGCTTGGCTTTTTTTTTTCTTTCCTTCTTTCTTGTGCCAAAGAACTATTTCATCAGACCATAAGTTAAGCAATAGTTGTTTTTCTTCTCAATAATAATGCTTTTATAGTGCATGTGTCATCGTTTAACTTTTTTGTTTTGTTTATTCCGAGAACTTTGGTTAAACCCCTCGTATAGTAGTATTACTGTCCTGTGTTTGCAGAAATTGGTGGTGCAAGACCGTGTTCGACGTGTCGACCGTCACCGAGCCCAACTCGGTGACGGAGACGACGACGCTGACGAGGGGCCGTTGCCTCAACGTCGTGTCGATCGCCGTCACTTCCACGACCACGTCGACGCGCTGGGAATCCACGACGGTGTCGGTGACGAGTGCTGTGCCGACGACGAGCAAGATCCCGAGCATCACCACGCTGAGAGTGACGACGCCGTCGACGGTGACGACGGAGACGCGGGTCCCGTCGACGGTCGTCACGACGGACACGAGTGAAGTCGTCAGTGTGACGACGCTGTCGAGAACGTCCACGTCCACCCTTTCCTTTGCCGTTTGTTCCACCATCGGTTGACAATAACACACTGTAATACAGTGATATTATGCATTTAAATTTCAATTTAAATTCAATTAATTGGCGTGTTACTTGGGGAATTACTGCTGCTGTATAAAATCTCGTTATAACGAATTATCATTGGCTATATATACAATATATATGTCCCTGTGCTGGATTTGAATGTTGTTATAACAGTGCTGTATATTAAAATGGAAAATGGATTATCCTTATACACATCAAAATTAAACCTTTTTCTTCATGCAGTCTCAATTAACAGCTTAATTTGTTATTATTGTAACAAGATTTTACTGCATATGAATAGAAATGAGGGAAATTTTGGGACAGGATCCACTGACTACAGTATATATACTGTAGTCAGATTCTGGGCTCTCTCTACAAAAATGTTGCCTACAATGACTTTCTTGGTATAATGAATTTTTCTTGGGTCTCATATACGAGGGTTCTAACAAAAGTTCTCGGAGTCAACCACAAGCCATTGCCGGAGGTGGATGAACATTTTTTCATTGGATTCCTCATCCTTTTTTAGCCTAGGACCAATTTTTTGTCATCCCTAGACAAAAGACGCGGGTCCCGTCGACGGTCGTCACGACGGACACGAGTGAAGTCGTCAGTGTGACGACGCTGTCGAGAACGTCCACGTCCACCCTTTCCTTTGCCGTTTGTTCCACCATCGGTTGACAATAACATACTGTAATACAGTGATATTATGCATTTAAATTTAAATTTAAATTCAATTAATTGGCGTGTTAATTGGGGAATTACTGCTGCTGCATAAAATCTCTCGTTATAAAGAATTATCATTGGCTATACAGTATATACAATATATGTCCCTGTGCTGGATTTCAATGGTGTTATAACAGTACTGTATATTATAAAATGGAAAATGTATTATCCTTAAACATAATAATTAAGCCTTTTTCTTCATGCAGCCTCAATTAACAGCTTAATTTGTTATTATTGTAACAAGATTTAACTGCATATGAATATAAATGAGGAAAACTTTGGGACAGGATCCACTGACTACAGTATATATACTGTATGCAGATTCTGGGCTCTCTCTACAAAAATGTTGCCTACAATGACTTTCTTAGTATATATTGAATTTTTCTTGGGTCTCATATATATACAGGGTCTGCTGCTTAGCATGTTATAGATGTTCTCTATAACAACAAAATGCTCTCTACAACAGTTTTTTTCTGCTGGTACTTTGCAATCTGTTGAAGACTTGTACTGTGCTCTCATTTATTCTAAGCATGACACTTTTTACTTTCAATTTTGAATCAGTTAAATTTTGTGGCACACAGCAGTGGAAAAATTAATGACAAAATTCATGCTGTGCTCTGTCAAGAAAAGTCTCTTGAATACTCAGCTTTGCAACAGTATTTGAGTCCACATTTTTAAAAGAATGTCATCAGTGGCTGAATATGTTAAACATATGCCAAATTATATAATATACAGTATTTGAATCCACTTGAATTTACATGTTCGTCCACGTTGCAGGGCATAAAAAAAAAAAAAAACCTGGCTGAAAATAAAAATGATGCATTAATGGGTGTGATGATATGTTCATGCACAGTACAAGAGTATGTGTTTACTGTACTGCAATTATGTAGAGTTCAGTACTTGTTTTCTTTTACCTCGAATGTATATAATATAGGCATGTGGGGGCGGAGGCGCGCAACGAAGGTCAGTTATTCTCTGGTGCTCCTCGCGAAGGTGGTGCTTGTGTGTGTGGGTGCTTGGAGACCAAATGGTCGCAGGACACCAGTGGTTACCAACCTGAGTGATATCAAGTGAGTCAGATGCTTTCTTTTTTTCATTTATTTTATAGGGCCGTTTTGTTTTTGCTGTACAAAAATGCCTGGCATCATCATGCAGTATAGGACATTTGAAAAATCAGCAGTTCTCTTCATCATAGTTTTATTTTTGTATAATGAAAGTAAGAAACAATTTATTTTGAGCCTTCAGGATTAAGAATACAGTAACATAATAAGTCAGGTTTAACTGATCTTTGAATTAATATTCAGAACTTGTCTTCTTGATTGTGTCATAATTTTTTCTCCAAGTTTAAAGCTGGACTTTTTAAAACTTTTTACAATTTTTGACAACAGGAGACATGTTGAGCCTGTTCAATTGGAGGCTTCACCAAGTGCAGCAGTGTTTGCTGCTGATGGAGGTGCAGCAGAATATGAGAAGAGTTTCACCTTGACCATACCAATCACCAGCAGCACAAGGTATAAAATTTGTGATGTATCCCTTCAGAAATTAAAACCTTTGCCTTCACAAAATCTCTTATTGCTTGCAATTTGAACCCTCACTTGCATGATTTATTTTGAATCATGAAGACCTAGCTTTTCAAACCCTGAACAATTTTAACGAACAAACAAATGCTCTCTCTTGACAGCAAATCAATAATTCACTAATTGTTTCCTCATTGCAAGTCCTATACACATAATAAGCAGCTTTTCATAATAATATATAGCAGGGACGCCATGAATATTGTCATTTCACACCAATTTTCACGCTATTTAGGTATAGTGTATTTAATACAATACTATCAAATTGAAAATATTTTTTTTTGGTGAGTAAGTTATGCATGGTCAATGCTCTCATGTGTCATGTAACAAACATATGGTGCTGTCTATACATTGTAAACAAGTGTGAAATGTCATGAACAGGACCCGGAATGGATTCGCAAAGCTGCTATGCGCCCACACCAATACAGTGGTCTTAACAGAGACTCAAGTGTTGACCTCTTTGGAAACCACAACAACCACTGCAACATACCAGACGTGTGCCACTTTCAGTGCAGTGACCACCAACTTGACCATACCAATCACCAGCAGCACAAGGTAGAAATTTGTGATGTATCCCTTCAGAAATTAAAACCTTTGCTTTCACCAAATCTCTTATTGCTTGCAATTTGAACCCTCACTTGCATGATTTATCTTGAATCATGAAGACCTAGCTTTTCAAACCCTGAACAATTTTAACAAACAAACAAATGCTCCCTCTTGACAGCAAATCAATAATTCACTAATTGTTTCCTCATTGCAAGTCCTACACATAATAAGCAGCTTTTCATAATAATATATAGCAGGGACGCCATGAATATTGTCATTTCACACCACTTTTCACGCTATTTAGGTAGTGTGTATTTAATACAATACTGTACTATCAAATTGAAAATATTATTTTTTGGTGAGTAAGCTATGGTCAATGCTCTCATGTGTCATGTAACAAACATATGGTGCTGTCTATACATTATTGTAAACAAGTGTGAAATGTCATAAACAGGACCCGGAATGGATTTCGTTTCGACGATACGCGGGTGTGGTTATGTCACCAGAATTGTCTCTGAGTTCACAACTGGAGAAACCTTTGGTGTTGTTGGTGACGTTGTATGGTCTGCACACGGTGAAAGTCACGTCACTGGTGGTCACCCATCCAGACCCGAAGCACCACATCCACCCACACTGAGTTGACATTCACAACCTTCTTAATTGTTACCCCATCTGTGCAGTTTGAGACGACGACGACGTATGTTACTACTCGCACAACACGTGTGACACCTGTGACAGTGAGGTCATCCACGAAGACCACGCGAGTGGCAAGCAGTACCAGCTCCTTTTCCGCGTCCACCACGGTGATGGACACCATCAGTCTCTGCAGTTCAGCGGGGCCGTGACTCTGTGACTTAATCTGTGTTGTTGTTGTTGATGCTGCACATGGCGCTGGTCTTGGTGTCCCTTCCTCTAACCTCACGACAACGTGGTTCAAATCGTTCGTTCACAATGTACTGTATTAAATGAGGTTGCGCTGTGGTCGAGAAATGAAGGATTGTGCTTGAAATTTTGTCAAGTTTGCGTATGTCTATTTATTTGTTCATTTCGACTCTAGTTCTCGCGACATACGGTGTTTGATTTTCGATCAAAGCTCGTATTGTGGCTGGATACGTATTTGCTTTACCAGCAATCTTTCCCTGAAGAATCATGTACTGTACACCAAGCTAGTTTTCTCAAGGATACCCTGAATTCGAACCGAAAAGAGATCCTTGGGCATGAAGTGTTGGTTTGTTAGAATGAATTGTCCCTCCGAGACTAGTCACCAGTGCAGTACTTCCGAATTCGAAATCATTTTCCGTGTCTGATAAGCCAGAGCTATTTGTACGGTGCCCCGCTCCAGTTCCGAGAACCTAATAGTTGTCTTATTTACACGAAATTTTTTTCAGTACAGTATTAAAATTTATGTTGTGTGTGGACCACCTGGGGAAATGTGAAAGAGAATTACTCGATGTCGCTATTACCCGAAGTGTATTTGCGCGCGGGTTCACTCTCGGAATTGGACTTCGAATTGGAAACGCTTCACTCGCGTAAGGAATTTTTGGAACCGTGTTGTGCAATCCTGAACAAAGAATGGCCAAGGTCTCGCGAAGCCAGGTAGATTTGTTGTTGGATTCATGAAATTTGTTCATGGTTGCGATAAGGCATCATTTTTCAGGATGCGTTCGTTGCAAGCGTCGAGCAGACAGTTTCCAGCGTCTCTGGTTTTAGTCGCCAAAGAAGACCACCGAACGTTTGCTGTAGGCCACTGCCGACTTTGCCGTGTTCTCGACTACCCTGAAGCGTGTTGGATTGAAAGTGGTGAAGTGTTTCCCTGTTCTTTCCAGTTGTGTGATAACATTTCTGGAGACTTTTCTCGCAGTTGTGATTGACGATCGTTTGCGTGGTCGAGGACTTGGAAAGCTGCTGATGATAAAAGCCGAGGCCGAAGCAGTGAAGTGAGTACTGTTGTATCCGAAATTTATCTGGATGTGTGTCTAGCTTTTCGTTACTTCAAGTGCTCGTTTGGTTGTGCGTGATACGTATTTGAAAATCATCTGTTGAAACTTTTTCGCGTAGGTGTGGTTTTACGAAAATGGCCTTGTCGACAACGGATCGAGAGGGATTTTATGCAAAATTGGGTTACTACAGGTCCCATCCAGTCAACGCAACGTACAGTTCTGCGAAACTCCTTCAAGGCCCTGTTTCGGTTAGTCAATTTAAATCTAGATTAGGTGAGAACTTGGAAACAATCGAGTGAGCTTGTTTTTCAGCGATTATTCGGGACTAAGAAAGTGCGCGATGAAAATAACAAACCAGTTCAACGGAATTGTGGTGATGAACCAGGAATCGGTGCGCCACCACCACCACCTCCTCCTCCTCCTCCTCCTCCTCCTCCTCCTGCTCCACCTGCTCCTCCACTTCAAGGCGAGTACATAATATTTTGTGCGTCATTTACCTTGAAAACCTGAATTATATTGTACTTGGTTTATTTTTATTATTATTGTGATACATTGTTAGTTTCATCATTCACTCTCCGTTTAAATAATGGAAGTCGCGATTCCCGTTAGTTTTGTTGTACAATCAGATCTAATAACGACGTTTTTTCTTGCGTCGTGAATCTCTGGGCACAACCTCGTATCAGAATTTGTAGAACTAGTTGAAGAACTCTTTTTTTTGTGTGTGCTCAAATACCTGAGTGAATCGAAAGATAGACGCTATGAAGAATTTTTCGCGTGTTGGAAGGGGTCCATAAGTGTATTTGGAAGTTTTTCGATGATTAAAATGTGATAGTTCAAACCATGCTTATCTTGTCACATGTTGTTTAGAGAACTATAACGCAACTTATTGCCTTTCAGCAGTGGGGATCAGTGTGAAGAACAACCCGTATCCGGTGGAAAAAGTGTTCATGATGAAGATGTTGTTGAGTGAAGTGCCGTGACTCTTTGAGCAGAAGAGAAAAAGAAATATCTTGACTGACGTGATTCGAGTCGTCAAAGGTTTTTCCGCGTTTGGGTTTTTATGCAGGGTTTCGAAGCGAAATTTTAGTTTCGTATGCGGGAGATGAACTTGTGGAAGGTTTTTCCGTGGGAGACGCAGTTGTTCGACAGTCACACTGTGAGTATCTTGGAATATGATTGCAGTCCATGCTGTTAATTTCCTGCCTACTGCACTTATCTTGAATCATTGATTTTTTTAAGTAGTATTATTAAATTAAATTATTTAAATTAAATGAACCGTATTCTCAAATATTTGATCTTTCCCTAGTGAGAATTATGGATTTTTGCTCCCTTTGCCGCAATGGAGATTGCTGACCATCTCAAGTTTTTTATACTTTTTTCGAACAATTTAGAAATCTCTGTAAAAATTAATAATCTATATCTCTTCTCTATGGAGAGAAATTGTAATCTTCGCTTTTTTCTTATTGATACGCTTATTTTAGGGATTCATGTAAAATTTTAGAGCATGAAAAAAAATTAAATTGTGGACATGAAATGAAAATAATTCCTTTCAAGTTTTGTTGGATTACGTAGACTTTTTTAAACTTCGGGAATTGGCTTTTCGCCATGTTTGAGGTACATGAGAGAGACCTTTTTTTTTTTAAAACAAATTACCGTTGTCTGATTCTTCAAAAAATTAATTTAGTCCTGGTCATGTGATCGGAATTTTTGACAAATGTACTGTGTCACTCTCGTGCTCGTATACTCGGGGGGGAAAAGGTGCATGTGAATCCTGTGCTGAAGACATTGGCGAACGAGGAACCAGTTCCTGCTGTGACAGAAGATGCCCTGGTGGGTTCAATGGATGAATCTGTGTTAAGGGTCTATCCCAGTCAGCTGGTCATGTTTCACCCGCTGAAGAACATGTTGGGGTTCGAGGCCTGCTTGACGCTCCAGAGTTGGTCTCAGAATGTTCTCTTTTATCAGGTGGGTTCTGGTTTTCTGTTAATAAATTTTTTCTTTTTTATTTTTTGCTGTGCAAACATGTTGTTTTTCTTTTTGAGGCCTTTTGTGTGTGTGTGTGTGTGTGTGTGCACGATTGGTCTAATGAAAGTTCTCGGGATGGAAATTGAAACGAAATATATTAGAAACCATATTATTTTTCTGAAAGAGAACGTATTTGGCCCGAGAAAAAAAAATTCCGCCTTTTTTCAGGAAATTTACGCAAAAGTCACTCGGGCAGCTTTCTGCTTTTCACTCAAAAAATCTCGCAGAATTTTTGATGTACGTGAGGATCTCCTGCAGAATTCTTGAAATAGACGTGTTATTGATTCCAAGGGTTGCCTCCAGGTTTTCCGAGGAAAGTCCGGCATTTTAATGAGCCGCCGTCATACTCTCATCCTTAATGGCAGCTGTTGATGAAAGTGGAGGAATTGAATATCAAATAATGTCGGCAACCCTTGAAATTAATGCTATGTCAAATTTTTGAAATTCTGAAGGGAAATTTGGGTTGCACAAAAATAAATTGTACGAGAAATGGGCCTGATCTTCCGAGTGGCAGGGTGACTTTTGAATTGCAGAAGATGTGCCAAGCATGGCTGACTTTGGTTTCCTGTAGCAAAGAGTAATTTTTTGTGAACAATAATTTTTTTTAGCTCATCAATTGTACGCAGTATAGTTTCTATTCCAATTCCAAGAACTTTTGTAAGGCTTCTCGTGTGTACATTGTCTTTGGCCTTCCTTTGAAGGTGAAGTTGATGAGGGGCCCACAAGTTGGGGAATTTGGGACTCTGAATTCCATGGAGATTTCTATTCCAATTCCAAGAACTTTTGTAAGGCTTCTCGTGTGTACATTGTCTTTGGCCTTCCTTTGAAGGTGAAGTTGATGAGGGGCCCGCAAGTTGGGGAATTTGGGACTCTGAATTCCATGGAGAAGAGGTCCGTTCGGTTGAGTTTGCCCGTGGAATGGGCCATGTTTGGCCATCGGATCTGGTGCATGGTTGTAGCATTCCCCGTGCCTAGTGATGTCGTGGATATTGTCAGCTACGGATTGTACAAGGTGATTTCGTCTCTAGTGTGTGAGAAAGAAGCAAAAAAAAACAAGAAAGAGCGTTTCTGGTGCATTAGGTGCCGTTGAGTGGAGAGTATCACAGGAGGGAGTGTTTAGTTTTGAGCAACGATGATGTCGGTGCCCCGGGTCTTGTGGAATGTTTCTCAGACATGCCGGTGGATTTGAATCTTGAGGTCTGGTGTTTTATTTTGTGAGCTATCGATTGATTTTATTTTTGGTGGGGAAGTGAGTATGTGGTTGTTTTGGGCACTGTTCAGGTTGCGAATGCACGTTTTCTGGTGCGTGTCGTCTGCTTCTTATAACTGTCCTATTGCTGGCTTGCCCGCCGAATGCGCACAACCGCCAACCAACACTGGTTAGTCTCACTGGTACAGCACTAGAACTTCCACTAAGGTGAGTTTCAACACTACCCTATGGGAGAACAAGATTTCCGGCGAAAAAGAAATTCAAAGTTTCTGAGAATGAAATTTTTTTGTTTTATCTTGTAAAATCTGACAGTAAATTTGCTGAATGATTGAATTTGTCAATGTTGACGATCCGACTCGAGTTTGGAGGAGTGTTTATCTCTTTCGATCCCTGATTTACGTCCGTTTAATGAAAGCTGTCGATTTTTCTTCGTTGATTTTGAGAAGCCCATTTTTATATTTCAACAAGCACTTGGAAATGATCCCCTGACCTTGATTATTATTTTAAAAAATTGAGTTTGGGATGCAGTATTTAACTGGAATGTGATGTTGTGTAACAAGGATAAAGAAATTGGTCGATTCTCGTCGCGTTTTTGGGCTCAACCCATCCTGGGTTTCACCTTTTTGTGAATTGAAAATGGAGAAATGAACTACAGTACCGTAATCGCAGATTGTGAGTCTGCAGTTCGAGTGTCCCGAGGTTCAATTTGAGAGGCTACAACCCAAACAAGAGAAGCACTTGCGCATTTGTTTCTGGATTAGTGGAGACACTGATTTTGGTGAGAGGAAGACGAGCCAGAATGGCAACTTTCTGTCGTTGGAAACCATCATGCAGTTGCTGAGTTTGAGGAAAGATCAGGTTTTTCTTTTTCAATCCCCTATGTGCAAAATCGAATCTCAAGATCCGACGGAATGTACGAGTATTGATTTTTTTTTTGTGAAAAAAAGGTGGTGATCATGGCTGCGGCCTTGCCAAGCTGTTCGCCAAACGCGGAAGTGCATGACATGTCTGCTGTGTTTCTGGTGCTTTTTTTTGTTGTTATTGTTGTACGCTAAAGTACTTGGCAATTTGTCAATGATGACGTTGTGTTTTTGTTTTTGCAGGATTGTTTCGGCCGGAAGGAGTTTCACAGGATCAGCATGTCAGGAAAGGGAAGAGACGTTGTAAGTGCTTTTGAAAAAAAAAAAGTTCTGCGGGCGAGTTGTGTAACAATGTTCAGTAAAATTCCGTTATAATCTTTTTTTTTATTTTTGGAGTGGGCAGTTTCTTCATCGGGACATTGCAGTGCAATTATCATCATAACAAACTGAATTTCTTCTGTAATCTTAGTAAAACAAATTTTTGCCTTCTTTAAGGTTCATGGGCCACGAAAAATTTTAACAATTGGCCTCATATTGGAAAAGTCCAATTTTTGCATAAATTAAAAAACTACCAAAAATATAAATGCTAATCTTTTTGTGCAGAAGATTTAGCATTCCACAAAGTAATTTGTATTTTATTTAGCCTTGTTTTAAACTTTAGAAATGGCTAATTTTTGAACAAAAAGTATGTTTGGAAGGGCACTGCTCTATTTCAAGGAACACCCTGTTCTTGATGAGTAAATGTTCTTCGTACCCATGTATTTTCTGTTGGCTTCAGCTGATACTTTTCTAAGATCAGTATAACTTTTAGAATATGATATTTGAAAAAGTGAAGGTCGAAAAGAAGAGAATTGTATTTCATATTTTGAATTTTCTTGGTCATTTCATCGAAATACGTTTTAAAAAGCACGCAGTTTTTAACGAATTTGTTATGGAAATACGTTGAATCAATTATTGCCTGTTTCCCGCAAAATTGCAGTCCCATGTGATCCAAAAAATAGCATATTACGAATTTTTTCTCAGGTCCCTAGGAGTTCAATTGTAACGAGATTTTTTTTTCTGTCTCATGTTTTGTAGATGGAAAATGATCATTTGTTGAGATCACCGAGTCAACCGGACGTCCTTGGCAGAATTTGGCAGATGTTTGGGCTCCAAACGGATGTTCTCGGAGACTCCTTGTGTGACCTTGCCGTTGAGCATGCATGTCTGCTTTTCCTCAAAATAACGTGTCGAATTTTAAGGAGGGATGTGGTTTTCAGGGGAATTTTTCAAGAAGGCTCCCTGGGGGTGGAAGCGTCAGAGAACACCCGAACAAACCTGTTCCGACCTTCAGTCAGCTGCAGTTTTTGAATCCCCAACCCGGCTGTGAAGGTGAGGGACTCAATAGCTATTGAAATAGTTTTTCAAAGAAAAACTTATCTGTGTAGAGAAAACTACGGGTATTGTGGTCGAACAGAAAAGCTGGACCTGCAAAGACTAGGTACCTTTCGAAAAATTATATTTTCCCCCAGTGTCTTTTCTTCAAATTGTTTTCTTGTGGAAAAAGAGGATAAATAATTTATATTGAACCTCTTCAGGTCGAACTTCAAGGGGCCAGAAAAAAAAATCGAGTTGAGTAAGGAATTTTTTTTTTTGTGCAAAAGAGAGAAGGTTTTCAGGGAATTATTATTGGTGATATTATGGGCCTTAAATTCGTTCTTGAATGAGTTGACCAGCTGATGAACTTGGAGGCAAGGGTTCATTTGCCCAATTAGTCTTTCACTACCTTTCAAAGCACATTGAGTTATATCTTTCATTGCTGTTCTCTTTCCTGTGTCAATAAAATATTAGCCAAAAGTCCTCCAGAAAATTTGAGTTATGGTGGTCTGAAAGGGGAAAATCCTTTGAGTTGGGGGTTTTAATGCATTTTTTCTATTAAAAAAAATGCAGACGAGGGCTCTGAAATCATTTGACGAAGGGAGGTTCGAATTATCCAAGTTTGAATGCGTTGAAAATACGTGTCGTTCGCAAAGGGTATAATTATTTTTTTTAAATAAAAGTAATGAAAATATTCATTTCTGCAGAAGTGCCTGGAACGTTTTTAGAAAATGGACAGGATTTCATGTCTGGCTCAGCCTCAGTTCAAAGCCATAGACAGAGACCAACGAAAGTAGCTTTACCCCCTGTTTATTCGGTGTTGAGCACAGAAGGCCAAAGCGTTTACAAATCAGTGGCAACAATTTTACCCGACATCGTGACCCTTTTCTACGAACCCGGAGGGCATTTGTACAAGGGTACTTTGCGTCTCTTGCTCACGACTGAAGTTTGTTCCGCGTTTGTGTACAAGGTTGTTTCAGGAATTATCTTTTTTGTGTTTGTTTGTTGTACTTGCCTCGTGAAACTATTTTTTTTCTTTGGGGGGTGGGGTTTGAAAAAAGGTCCTCACTTGTTACCCCGAATGCATGGGAGCCAGTAAACCCGTGGGAATCGTATTTGGAGACTCTTCGGTGTTGGAACAAACTGTGGAGATTTCTTCCCTGAAAGAAGCTTTGCCCTCGCAGATTATTTTCCAAGTTGTACCCGTGCAGGGGACGGGAGATTTGAAGAAGCAACCCCTGAGTGATGGGGAACTTGACACTCTTTTACTGGTTTGTTTGCTGCCGCTCATCAAAAGTTTCGTTCGTCTGGTTATTCTTAAATTGCATAGCATTTGTTGTTTCCATTCCCAAATTTGACTGACTGGTTCTTATTGTAGCATGGATGGAAGCTGCAATTAATTATAAATATGCTTCCAAGTGGTTCCACACAACATGATTTTCCCAGAGATTGGTGACACTTGTTGAATGCATGATCAAAGCTATTTTTTTGTTCGGAAGATCACTCCGTTTTTCAAACAATGATGAAAAAATCTGAAAATGCCAGAAAAGAATTGAATGGAGGGACGTCTGACTTGAAAATTGTTTCCAGTTATTAATTTCAAAAATCTAGTTGCAACAAATTATTCAGTACTGTATAACAAAACTTCTGTATATTCCTAAAATTTTTATGGTAAGATTTAGTGTACAGGTGGTACCTTGCAATTCAACTGTCCTGCAATTTTACAGTCAAATTTGCTGGGAGTTTGACTTGCAATTTGACCTCTGCCCCAGAATTCAACCTGCTTTGGCCACTTTTTTGCGTTTTTGTACTCATATTCCTTAATTGTATGAAGTTTTGTAATTTTACCCTAGTCCAGCCATGGATTAGGGTCGAATTGTGAGGTACCACATGTACAGTATTTGATTAGGGCGACATCTGTGTACAGTAAACGCAAAGGGAAACTGATGCGATAAATGTTGAATGATTTGCAGGCCTGTAGCAAGGATCACATGCAATCCTATGTGGTGGGTTGTCAGTCAGCGTCGCATTCACAGCAAGTCATGCATTGGCTGGAAAATGCGAGATGGAGTGCTAAAAGTGTTGGATTGGCAGTGACGGCTTTTCTCGCAGCTTTGGTACTTTCTTGCGCAGTTCACGGGCCCTTGGGGGACGGCTTTCTAGAGGTGTGTGCTTTTTTTTGTCTCACATTGTCGCTCGAATGACTCATTTTTCATATTATGTTTGTCCGAGGTTTTTTTTTGGACCCCGCTTGAGGAAAATGAAGATTTTCAAAATATTTTCCATGATTATTAGTTTTAATTAGTTTTTTTTTCCTTTTATATTTGATAGACCTATCTTCGACACTTCTTTCTGGTAATGAATGGCCAGAAGTTTTCTGTCATATCGCATCAAGCTGAACATTTTTCGTGAGAGTTTAAAAATTTACATTTTAATATGTCATGTAGCAGACTATGTTTCTCGCATCTGGTGAGAATTTCCAAATTTTTAGATGGTCAATTATTAAAAGGAGTGAATAAAGACAGAGGGTTGGGGTCAATGTCAAATTCATTGAAATATGTGATGATGTTTCATGGCATCATTATTTACCACGTTTTTATGAACTCACTTTTCTTGTCTGTCTGTCTGTCTGTTTGTCCGGATCAAATTTTGAAACTCAAATTTCACTCACTCCCAGACTAGCTAGCAAGCTGAAACTTTCAGGNACCTTAAACGTGGAGTGCATGGAGATTGTTGGGAAGAAGTGAAATACAAATGACATAGATGCGCACCACATTTAAGGTTATTTTTTGCTTTTTGAAAACGTGGTTGTTTAGATTAATTTTTTAATCTACTATAATTATTTATGAGGATTTTACTGGATTGATCTGATGCTATCTGCGATTTGGTGAAGGTGGCCAGGTTTCCAACATCACTGGATGATTTTGGCATCTATGCGGTGTTCACAACAACCGACGATCATTGGTGCATCCGAGAAACGTTGTGGAGTTGGCTAGTGTTTACCCCTTTACGCGTTGCGGTTTACTGGGCTCATGTGGCAGCTGGATTAAAGCAAGGTACTGTATATTGTGCGAGAAGTTTGTTTTTGTGTGGTTCCCTGAGTACTGAATAGTTTTTTTTTTGTGTGGCATTTGCAGAAGTGAGTGATGTGAGTGTGTCTGGCGGAAGCTGGAAAAGTTGGTTGGGGCTTGAGCCGAAACCTGGAGTGTGGAAGTCGGTTTGGATCATGATTCAGCAATTTGGAGAATCGGTATTTAGCATTGATGGTCTTGGAGCATTTTGTGCTCTTTTATCTGCAGTTGCCCTTGGTGAGTTGAAGAGATCTGTTTTTTTCTTCATTTCAGGAAAGAATAATTTAAAGTTCTTTATCGGGAAGTTTGTTATTCACAGTATCTACTTGAGTGGCATGCGCACTTTTCTTGTTTTATTTTTTAAATTCAAATAAAATTGAGAGAGAAAATAGGCGCGTCACACTTAATATAATGGGAGATTTTTGACGCGACCGTTTTTGAAAATTGATGGAAATCATATTTAAATTTGAATTCCGGTGTCTTCAAAATTTAAATTTGGCGTGCAGCGTTCCAACTTCATCAAAGAAGCAAACCTTTCTGTGGATAAAATGTTTATTTTTTTAATATACCACCGGACGTATTTCTTGGAAAAGTGTTTGGCTCCATTTCAGAATTTATGCTTTTAACTGCAATAAACAGTATTGAAAGAAGAAGCATGAATGAAAGGAACAAGTTGATTCAAAAGGAAGTTCAGTGGGGTCTCGGTTGACAAACGCACTGGTTGTCAACTTTGCTCGGGAACGGATCAAGTTTGCTAACCAAGACCTCACTGTACGGTATTTCTCACTCATTCACTTTTGTTTCATTTAATTTTTCACCACAAATGACGCTTTAGTAGGAGGTTATGTGTAATGAAAGGAAAGTGTACAGTACTGGACTATTGATTCAAAATATCAATTATGATAGGTCTTGAATTATTTGTTTTAGAAGCACTTCACAGTAATTATTACCCATGTCCCACAAAAGTTTCAATCTAAAATGGTTTCTTGATGCATCGTTACAACGAATTTTTATTAGGAACTTCGGGAGTTCGTTGTAACGAGATTGTAGTGTACTTGAAAGATCAGGATAATTTCATGTTTTACTCTCATTGTTTCGTGCAAGAGCAGTTGCAGTTGGGTCTTTTGGCAGCACCAGCAGTAGCAGCCCAGTGTTGCGCTCTCGGAATATCCTGTGTTTGGCTGGCATCTTTTGCAGTTTTTTGCCCTGCGTGGCCAGTGGCCAGTGTCGGTTTCCCTGTCCACTCAGCGTTTTCCTCAGCATCCCTGCAGCCCTGAGCGTGTCTCTGCTGGCCACGGTTGGTTGGTGTGCCTGGAAAGTGCCGAGTCGAAGGAACGCGACGACCTGGAGCATTTGTTTGCTGCAACTCAGTTTCGTCTACTTTTGCTGCAAGTTTGGCTCGAGTTTCCAGTTTCGGACGTGGGACGTGTTTGTGGCGTACGCCTTTGTCGGAGTGTCGACGGTGTTGTTGTTGTCGTTGGATTTGTTGAGTGTGGGTTGTATTGGCGACTGGGCCACGAGTGTGCTTGGCAAGTTGTTGAGCTGAGTTTAACGCTGCTTCCTGCTGCGAAAATGTTTTTTTTTCTATTGCTATTGATTTTCTCTTTTTTTTCATGACGAGATTGCACGGATTTTTCGATGAAGCGTTTGAATGTTGTTGCATCTTTTCCTTCAAAATCGAATCTTAAGGGGTAAGGGGCCAACTCAAATATTTTCCAATTTTGAGACACATTTTATGCATCAGGATTCGAAAATAGGAAACGGAAACGAACCTGAAAATATCCCAGTTGTTGATTTTTGGTTAAATTAAGGAAGTCTTGTTCTGAAAATTGTTCTTTGACATTTATTGCACAAAATGCACGCATCCTTTGTATCATATATCTTCAAGGACTCGTTCGACACTTTTCAAAATTCAATATTCAACATTGCGAAGCCAATCGACTTTTTTTTTAAAGCAAAATCCAATCTTCAGCGTGGGCTTGATGGTGCATTTGTGAACCTGGTTTATGAGAAAGGCTTTTTTTTTACTTGCAATTTGATGCATATTTTGTTGCATAAAGTGGTTGTTTTATGAATCTGCGTTGTTCTTTCGTGTGTAATTTTAAAATTTTGTGTCGTTTCTATGTTTTCACGAGATTGCAAGTTTTACCTTCAGGGCATCAAGATGGAAATCTTGAACGAATGTTTTGAGCAATTGGCGACTTTGTTGGATGCGGACACGACGGCTGAGCTATTGTGGAAAGAAGTGAGTTGTACTAGAAGGATATTGTACTTATTTTTTTTTTCATTTGCTCGATTATTTAAATGTAGATAAATCTTTAGACTTTTGATTTTGATTTTATTTTTCGCAGTGTCTTCTCGTGAAGGAAGATGAGACGGTCTTTTCGCGCTCAGATGCCATCTGGTCGTACGAAGGCATAGCTTGGGAATTGGGACGATTTGCGGAAAAGCATCAAGTGGAATTGGACGTGCTTGTCAAGGAATTTTGCCGAGTTATGGCTGAAAAACATGGTCTGATGAAGCTTCCGCCTTTGGGCAAGTGGGTCATTCATTCGACTTTGTCGGAATCGCGGAGGACTTGTGCTCTGCGTCTGGCTCAGTTTATGAAGCACTTTTTCGGCAGGAAGAAGGTCTTGGACTCGGGGAATTATTTCGATTTTTTTTTCATCAACAAATGCAATGGTTAAACAACAAATAATTATTTTATTTATTTCAGGCGACGATTGCCGCGAAGGACTTTGTCATGAAAGAATTCAGGTTTAGCAGGGTGAGTGGGGAGGTTCAACTGTCAACGGGAAATCGTAATACAGTATAAAGTTATTTTCCTTTGGTAATCAAAGTATTTCGACTTCAATTTTTGTAAGTTCGAGAAATTTCATGGAAGCTCCGTGTGAAAAATAATTTTCTTGCATTTAAAATACAGTATAGAACTGTGATTATAGAACTTCCAGGTGGTTGAATTCTCAAACCCATGTTGATTGATAAGAACTTACGATTTTTTTTAACACCCAGAAGAATGTTCTTGGAGCATGATTTTAAATTTTTTCGATTGTGTGAATTTAATTTTTGAATGTGAACTGTCGGAAAAATCTTCATTCAATGCACATCTTCACAATTCTGGGCAAAAAAAAATTTCGACAGGTGATTACTACAATTCTTTAATTCTGTTGCCGATGCTAAATAAAAAATATTTGTAACTAGGTGATAATTTTGTTGATTAATATTCAATTCCGTGACCTTTATTTTTATTGTTTGAAAATGTTCGATCGAGAAAAACGTCTTCCATGATTTTCCCTGAACTTTTGAATCTCCCGAAGTACGTTACCGTTCTTTTAGATCCTATAGCAAAGATTTTTCTGCAGGCTGTTTTTGGATTGGAGTTCGCTTGCGTTCTTGCGAGTGAAGGAATTCTGGATCTCACCAAGTATCTTGAAAAGTTAGTCAGCATCATTTTTTTATCACGACGTATATTTTAATACATTATTATATTTTATTGCATTATTCATAGGATATCTGATGTGGAGGCCCCGTGGGAAAGTTTGTACTTGTTCTTGTCAGGAGCCATGGAAAGCGTTGCAGAGGTGGAGAAGACCTTTCTGAAATGTCTCATGATAGCTTTGGTTCAGAGTTGCGACAGGAAAAACGTTGCTGGTGTCGAGAACAATCCCGCCTTTGAGATTCTGCTTCAGCTGGTGATTTGAAGCTAGCTTCAATTTAAAAAGTGTGCGATTTATCGTCAATTTTGTTTGTTTATTCGTTTTGAAAAGGTAGGAAAAATTCTAAGTTGGTCCGTGGAACACGAAGCTGTTGTTGACGGGCCGAAGATGATGAATCCTTTTCTGCTTTTGGCTGACGGACAAAATGCCGTCGGTGGTTTGAAAGACACTTGTCAGAAGATCATCAGAGGTATTTTGACTAGGAATTTCGGGGGTTACCGAGGTTTGAAGCTGAAGACCGCTGTGATGACCCAGAAGTCGTACACATTCGCCTGCATTCATCCCACTTACAAGGAAGTTTTATTCAATGTTAGTTGTTTTCGCATAACGTTTTGGCATGGAAATGTGATTGGAAGAAAAGTAATGAGTTATTTTGACTTGATCGACTCATAGTCACAATTTTCTCTCAGTTTTCGTGTCTCTTGTTTTCCAAGTTTTGCTTTGTGTAGAGTTGTGAATGTGGAATTAGTTTAGGTCTGCTTATTCCCTGCTTTGTTATCGTGCCTTCGGGCGACATCTACTTGAGAATCCGGATGCGGTCCAATTTCAAGGGACCGGCAAAAAAAATTCGAGTTTTGAGAAAAGGCATTCGTGTTGAAGAAAAGAAAGAATGATCACAGAAAATTGTTTTTAGTGTTATTCTGGGCTTCAAATTGTTTCTTGTGAGAGTTGACGGAATGGTGAACTTCGGATGCAAGGGTTTATTTGCCCAATTAATATCTCAATTCCTTTCAAAGCACGTCCAGTCGCATGTTTTACTACTTTTCTCTTCCCTGTGTCAAGGAAATCATCGCAAAAATGCCTCGAGAAAATTCGATTTAAGGAGGTTTTTAATGCGTTGTTTCCAAGAGAATTCAAAAAGGACTTGAATAATTCAACATTCGGTGGTATTTAACTCGAGTTCGTCGTCAAAAAGAAACGAAAAAATCGTGGAATTGTTCTAGACCTTCGTAAGAAGTTTCCTTGTCTCGTTTTTTTTTTTTTTTTAGGTTCAGGAAATAGTTGGCTGTGACGATTGTGTGGAGGAGTTGAGGAATGCTTTGCAAAACGACGAAGTCAGTTGGGCTGCAGTATTCGCTTTCGTAGTTTGTCTGCTGGCGAGGTTTCCTCAAGATGCCAAACCTTTGCTTGACTGTTAGTAACCCCGAAATTTTCCGTTTCAATGATTTGAAAAAGGGCTTTCCGTGATTGGTTTTGTTTTTGCGTAGCCACGGTGGCAGATTTTCTAAAGGAAGGTTGCGAGTCTGACAACATGGAGTGTTTTGTGACTGCTTTACTGCTGGAGCGTCAGGTGATTGAGTTTGGACCGAATTCTGCACCAGTCAGCAATTACGAGTCCTGGTGGAAGCAGCAATTTGTCAGGAAAGACTCCTTGGTGGTCAGGGGAGACCATGTGGCCCAAGTGCAAAAGGTGCTCGTCAAGTTGGTTCCCTTTGAGCCATTGGAGTATCTGAAAGTCCAAGTGGGTTTGTTTCCTTGTCGTCCTAATTGTGTTAATCTGATGCTTAACTGTCGGTATTTCTTTATTCTTGTTTTGGGACACATTAAAAAGAATCAAAATTATTAGCGCTGAGGAAATAATTTTTAAAAAGCGGGTCCCTATTTTTCTGGTGATGCCATTTGTATTCATGTCTGTGTGACTACTGTATACTCTGCTAATGAAGTTTACCTTGCAGGTGGGTTACTTTGAGTGAAATCTGATTATCATGAACTTGTAGGGACCTGAGAAAAAAATAATTGTTACAATTTTCATGATTCTTTCAGCATGTATGCGACGGAAATTTTACAAGAAAGAGGCAATAGATGCTTTAAATTACTTCCGGTGCACATTTGTGAAAAATTACCCTCATTTCAAGCATATTTTGATGAAATAATCAAGAAAATTCAAAAAGTCCATTATTTTAGACCTTCTTTTTTCGATTTTCCAAAATTATGCTGATCTTAAAAAAATTATTAGCTGATACAAACAGAAAATACGTGTTTAACAATAACATGGTTTCATCAAGAAATGCATGCTCCCTGAAATATAGCTGTAGCCCTCCAAACGTACAGTATTTTTCTTACAAGAAAAGTAGTCATATCAAAATTTTAAAAATAAAGCAGAACAGATTTTGATTAGAGCTTTGTACTTCCTGAAATTTTAATTTTCTGTTCAAAAAGAGTAGAATTTTTATTTTTTCAAGTTTTTCAGTCATGCACAATTTGGGTTTTCCCATATTGTGCCAATCAGTAAAACTTTTTTTAGTCCAGCACACATAATCAATGCAGAAATTTCTTACGCCAAGATTATAGATGAAAATTAGTTTGTTATAGCCAAATTTTTTCAACATTGTCTCTATGAAGAATTGCTGGGGACCAAGAAAAACATTGTGATAAGATTTGTTGTAATGGAATATCCCTACTGTAGATTAACAAGGTGGGAAATAAAAATATAGATGTGACTCCCAGTGACATCTAACCACATCCAAAAAAAGATTGTGTCATGGTGCAGGCAAAGGTATGCAGATTTCTCACTTCACATTCACCTACTTCTGGACATTATTCTCCTGAACCTGCCAGGAACTTTATTTCAATTGTGAAACTTCTGTGAAAGAATCGTGAACTGAAATTTCTCGTGCAGGTGTCGAATCCGCCGCCAGTTTTTGGCAAAGCCCGTGAACTTTGGATTGACTATGAGCAACTGGGCAAAACGAGGCTAGTGGACTTGGCCTCCAAAGACGGGGATTCGAGTTCAGTAACCAAGTCTGCTAAAGTCTCGGTGTGTTATTTTTTTGTAGGAATCCGATGAATTTTTTGTTTTGTTGTTCACACTCAAGGTTTGATTTCTTTCTTGAATAGGAAGTTGACGCAGTTGCGTGTGATGTTGATGCTGCTGCGGAGGAGTTTGTGAAGAAGGGCTCAATACCCATGTCCGTCTTACAGGCGAAAATCCTC
>CAJPEX010002036.1:0-37394 GCA_905338405.1 Notodromas monacha
GATTTTATTGAGTTATTTGTCTTAAGATGGCAGCTGCAGAGAAGATAACCAAAAGCGAATACAGTACAGTATACAGTATTTTGCATCTATCCTACCTTTTGAGTGACTCAGACGATTAGTTATGACACTAACATGGATTTCGTTTGATTGTTCATTAGTTGTTATTTTTGAAAAAAAAAAGTTCCGGAATAAACCGTATACTTCGTGAAGAATTGAAAGTGTCGGGTTGCGACCACTCCGTGCATATTTGTCTTGAAGAAATTCGAAAAAAGGTCCTTTTTTAAGAGAATTTGAACATTTTTGAAATTATCCATCTTGTCAATCTGATCTTGCATCTGAATTACAAGCTTGTGAAAACATTAAATCCCATGAAGTTTGAAATGACGTTCGTAATAAATGTCAAAATATTTTCGTTACGATCATCAAGAAATCGCTTGTATTTTTTTTTTAGAAAGAAACCCAATCTAGCGCAGGTGCCAATTGAACATGACGATGATTGTGCGGAACAATTTTGGTATGACCGACACGAAACGATTTTTCACAATATATCTCTCGTGCCAATCAATAGTTTTTACTCCAAATGATATTTCTCGTTGAATAACAGTGGGTCGTCATTTATAGAAATGGCAACCATGTTACGAATGAGGTATCGTGTGTTGGTCGAAGCACATGTCGAAATAATTTTTCCACGATCCCCTTGAGACAGTTTCGAGAAATCCCGAAAGTCAAATTCGTTCTTTTTTATTTTCTGAATAATCATTGAATTATATTTATTTATTTATTTATGATGGGCCACCGAGAAACAAGAGAGAGAGAGAGAGAGTCATGGAAGAGAAATAAATGCAGAAAACCATGAGAAGTGGAATTTCGTATCGGTCGGCTCCATTGTTCCATGAAATTGCGAGTCGTCGCGTATCGACGGGTCTGATCTCTCATTCCGCTCTCTTTTGTCTCGTGTGCTTTCGGTGGTGGTGGTGGTGGTGGTCGCCGTGGCGGCTGTGGTGGTGGTGGGGAACCTGGGTTCCCCTGCTTTTTTCTTTCTTTTGTTTTTGTTGGTGTATTAATGTATTTATTTGTTTCCCTTTGCCTTGGGATTTTCTGCTCGTGATCTTTTTTCGATGTACGTATACTATTTTCTTCCCGTTGGTCTGTTATCGCTCTGCGCCTCGACGCCGTCGTCAGTGGCGGCGTCGTGTTTGGCCCCGATTTCCTCCCGTCACGGGACTCCTGCAGCCGAGGGGGCGATGAATTATTTATTGGCTGGGTGTGTATGGTCGATTTTCGGGGACTTGAGGAATGGAATCCCACGATTATCTTTACTGTCTGGTGATTACTGCTGCTGTGATCTGAGTTTAATTTTCGAGTCCGGTCCAGAAAAAAAAAATGTGGTACAGTACTGTACTATGCTTCTCAAATGCAGGTGGACTCTCTGCCTCTCTAAAACGATCTTGTCAACTATGATTTTCGCCGTATAAAAATGTTTGCTGTTCTTCAATAGGGTTCTCTCCCCCACCTTTTATGGGTTCTATCACTTCTATGCAACGAAATTCAAGGGTACAGAAAACAGTTCGTCTCTCTATAATGATTATTTGTAGCCTTCAAGTTAAAATTTCTCTGCCTGGTACGTAAAGAACCAATTCCCGCGATTTTTTTTTGTGTGCAGTTATCTTGATTGTGCGAGGATCAAAATAGTTGATAGTTTTCGAATCTCTCCTGGGGAAAAAAGAAAAAAAAAGCTTATTGATTATTGGAATTCCCTCACAGAAAAATTTAAATTTTTGTTCATTGCAGTACTGCACTATGAATCATGGAATCTCTGTTTTCTACTTCTGAGGACTGATTTGAATTTTGAAAGTTTATTTTGCATGCCTGGAATATTATGGGCGATGAATTATTCATTTCCTCAACGGATGGTTGGTTTCCTGTGACAGGAGCAACTGAACTCCACGATTTCCTTTGCTTCTTGTCACAACGAAACTGGATTTGAGGTATTTTCGTGAGTCTGTCTGAAGAAAACGTTGCCACTTTTTGAATACTGTACATTATTTCAAGTACATCCTTGTCCGTGTTCCTATACGGGCTTTCGATCTATCTTTTCCCCTTCAAGGAATTCAGTAATTTAAAATTGCAACGCTATTTTTTCATGCAAGGAATACAATGGGCTATTAATTATTCATTCGCTAGGCGTACGATATTGATTTGACATGACAATGGAACAAAATCCCACGATATTTGCGCTGAGTTTCAAATGGCAGTACTTTAAAAAGGTGAAAATGTCGCCCGAGTCAATTTTACCAAAATATTGACACCTTCCTTTCCAGATTTTATCGTAATTGTTCAAGTAAATTTTCTTCTATTTTGTTACAAGTTTTTCGCCTTTCTGCGTCAAAGGCTAATTTTAACGTGAAAACTATTTGCGCGCACCATAAATAATAAGTTAAAGGAAAAAAGTCTTTCTGTATGGCCATTCCACTGAACTCTTGATGAAATTGTCTTTTTCGTGATTTTTTAATCGTGGTCTTATAATCAGCATTTAAAATCTTTCTATTTATTTCAGTTTAATGTGGCGTATAAAGTCCAAAACATCGTTATTCACGAGAAACAAGTTTTGAATCTATCAAAGGTTGTAAGAAATTATCCGTGAAATAATACTAAAATTCTTGCGGGCATAATTTGCAAGTATTGTTTCTTAAGTCTGATTTCCTCGGGAATATTTCCCAGAATGCGTCGACATTTTTGTTATCAGTTTCGACACTCGGGATGTGCAGTTTCGTGTGATTTTTGCAGAGTGCGACCCGTATATAAATATCTGCGATTTTCTTTATTCTGAGCGAACAATAAACCTCAGTCCCACGAAATCAGGTGATACGATCGCGAGTCGTTCGCCGGCCGGCGTTTGTCTCAAGCCGCGTTCTGCCGGAAACTGCTGTTGGGCAACTGTCGCCAGATCCATGACCAGCCGTGTTTTCAATTCAATCAATACGCACGATCATCCGCCTGCTGTATTCCTAGAACTTCATGTTTTTTTTTCCACCTTCAATTTCTATTGGTAAAAATAAAATCAGTAAATAGAACTCCCTCATCCGTTTGAGTGTACCGTGGCGGGATCCATTTTTATCTTGCCATGGCCGCGTGGCTGTTTTCCGATGCGATTAAGGAATGAGCATCTTCGTTTTATTTTATTTCATCAAGATAAACGTCGCAATTTTCGGATATAAAAATAAATCGTTTGAAAAACAAGATTCGTCTCTTGAAGTATTTGAAGAATTTGAAAAAAATTAAGGGCCTTTGCGTGAGTGGACCACGTTCGATGAAAAAAAAAACTCGAGGTTTGCTCATCTTAAGAAGGTGCAGTATTTTGAACATTTTTAGAATTGAAAACTCCCTTAAGCTGTAAACTTTCGAATAATCCGGCAGATTACAAAAGGAGAGGCTATGTACATAATCATGGGGCCGTACTCGAATTTCGGTGATCATTCGAGAAAGCATTTTGCATTTGACAAAGAATGGAGTTGAAATTAGGCCTTTGCCGAGTCAAATCCTCCTTTTTTTCCTGTAGAACTGAGTAGAATAAATTTTACACATTTTGCGTGCATAAGACTTGTGTAGCCGGTCTAAAATCCAACTTCTTGAGAACACGTACAGTATTCAATAATAAAAAGTGCATCTGGTGTGTCTTATACTCATATATGCATCATTCCGCTGCAACAGAATATTTTTTGCAGCTTGCAATGGAGTAAGTACTGAACACCGAAATATATTCCAAATCTTAGAAAGATAAGAGCCGTAAAAGTTGTAAAATTATTTTGGATGATGTTTCAAAAAATATATAGCCCTATGTAATCACTGGGAGAAATTGAGACATTACGCGGTAAAAATGAATAAATTGTATCTTTTTCTGTTGAGGCATTTTTATCTCCCCGTTTTTTGTTTTTTTGTTTTGTCTACCTTCTGCCAAAAGCATGGCAAACTCCCTGGATACTCTTGGTCTGTACAGTTACTTTTCGTCTGCTTCACAGCTGTCGCATAGGAATCTGGGATGCCCTCAGAAGTGACTGGGCTTTATTTTTATACTGTTCTGCTAGAACGAAAAACAAAATCCAGAAAATTAGGCACCCATATCAATCACGCAGTAAAATAAATTGCGCCGTAAAGCCATTAAAAAAAAAACTGGGCCTGAAATTTCAGGAACCAGTTCTTGCTGTCATTTCCGATTAGTTCGAGATTCTCCTGAGGAGCCCACCGGAAAATGAAAATATCCTTTCTCGTGGTTATTGAAAAAAAATTAATTATCGCTTACTGCTATGGAATTGCTAAAGAGCAAGTAATATAATTTTGGACTTTTTTTGAATATTTTCTTGCGTATAGGCAAACACGGGGTTGAGGAACGGGTCGCCATCGGCGTCCAGCTCAGGAGTGAGCTCGCAGAGCGGAAGCAGCTCGTCCAGCTGCAGCAACGGCGGCAGCAGTGGCGGCGGCAGCTGCAACTCCAGCACGATCTCGACCAGCAGCAGCAACGGCGGCGGCAACTGCCCCAACGGCGTCGGCCACACGGCGCCCGAGTCCCTGTCCAAGACGAACTTGTACATCCGGGGCCTCAATCAGAACATCACTGACAAGGACCTCGTCACCATGTGCCAGCAGTGAGTTTTTTGTTGTTCGTCCTTTTCCCTCTTTTTTCGAATTTCCTTGATTCGATAAATGAAAAAAGTTTTCAACTTCTCCTGAAAATTTGATCGAGAAAAAAAAAACAATGGGAAAATTATATTCGCGTCTAGAATTCTTGAATTTTCCGCGTGGAACATCATTTCTCCTCAAGATTGACTTGAAATAGAAACTGAGCTATTTTGGATGTGAATTAACCTCCTTTGGAAGCTTATCCCCGGGGAAGGGAGAATTTTAAAAATTCTGAAAAGAAATATTTGAATAGCAATATCCCGTGAATGGTTGGAGCTAACATCGTACAAAAATTAAACATTCGGTGAAAGTTGTTTCAGTACTGTATTCGGAAAGTACTGTACAGTACAGTATATATTTTTATTGGACGTTGTATTCACGCCATTGCCGCTGTAGTCGTAAAATCATCAATGGTAAAAAATAATGGACATGAAGCGAATTCGGCGATTTTTTTTTGTATGTGCTAACTCCAACCGTGAAGGAAGTACAGTACTGTACCATTGTTCGAAGAATTATTTTCTGGTCCCCCGTTTTTAATCTTAGCTGGCCATTTCAGTGATTTGCGATGAGGCTTATTGGGAAATTCTGTTGCTTATTTTTAAAGCGGGATTGAAGCGGGAAATTTCCGGCAGCGAGAACCTTCGCAACTTTGTTTTCAATACCGACGCGAAGTTGATTTATTCTATAGTTCACGCCAACATTATTCGATTCGCTCATGCAAAAACGCACCTTTTTTCTTCGTAAGATTGGCGAACCTGAGCGAAAGTGCGAGCCTAGAAAAGGAGATGAAAGCGTTTTTTTCTTTTTTCTCGGAAATTTGCAGGTATGGACAGATCAGCTCGACGAAAGCGATCATTGACAAAACGACGAACAAGTGCAAGGGTGAGTTTAATTCTTCTTTTTTTCATACGCATATTTTCGAATTTTTTATTTGCAATTGCGGTGAATGATTTTCTTGAAAGACAGGAGAAAAAAAAGTAATGATGAAAGGGTAGACGTTATGGCCCCAGGAAGAACGATTTTCGTCGAGGGAGTCTCGTGAAAGAAACATAAATACGCTGTTGGGGGCGATTTGCGGAACGAACTGCTTCTTGCCGAATGATGCTTTTCTGCAGGGTTGAGAAATATTCCAGATACCTTGTGTGTGTGTGTGTGGGGAGGGAACTTGACTAGTACTGTAACTGTACTATGTTTCTTATCGTTGAGTGGGTTCAGGTGGACATAATCTCATGCCTAGATGGTAAAAAAGGTTATTCATTAAAATGTACGCGATTTCTTCTCGCAATCCACGTATAACTTTGATCACACGGGCTTAAATCTATTTACTATCCAATTAAAAGTGCCCAAATTCCAACTCATAGACTGTACAGTCAATTCATAGCAAGTACTTGATAATTTCAAAAGTTGCCACCGTTGGATCGAATAATGAGGCGAATGCGTTGATATTTTTAGGAATAGAAATTCAGTGAGTTATTTTTTTTTTACTTATTGAGGGAACGTTTCTCAGAGTTCTGTACTTCAGTACTGATTGTCTGGGAATTATCTCGATTAATTGGAGTCCCGCTGTGAAATTGATTCCACGATTTTACCAGACACGGATGGCGAAGAGAGTTTTAAGGGATTAATTTTGCGACTCGTGAGCCAAATTCATTCGGGCAAGAGACGAGTACTGGAATATTTAAGGATTTTTTCTTTCTTTCTTTCTGAAAACCTGGGGTTTTTTAAAAATAGGCCCCTTGCTACTTTTGGATGAGTAGTTTTGAAACGCATTTGCGCAACTCGGTAAACGCAGGAGGGCTGATCGAATTCTATACCGGAGAGGTCGTTACTCCTTTCAAGCTTGACAATTAGTCACAGCTGTTCGCCTTCGAAGTCACACATGGTATCCCGGTGCGGAGTGCGATTTATTTGCTGTGCTTAGCGTTGCTTGAATTGGTACGTTTTTTTTTTATTATTTTTTGGTGCGGATTCTGTAGCTCTTTTTACGAGGGGGAAAAAAGCTGTGCCTTTCGCGGCTTCTGGATTCTTTTATGGTGCAAGGCGTTTCATTCATGTCTTCCGCTGGATGACGAGAAATTAGGACTCGTGTGTATCTAGAATATGAAATTTTGCTGAAAATATTAAATAACTCTTGAGCGAGATTTTCTGGTGCCTTCACTGAAACCAACAGAGGAACATAAAATTCATGAGAAATACAACTCCTGTTTTTCAAGCTGTAGAAATGCAATCTCACCTTTCCAGAGAAAAACATGCTCCGAAACATGCGATATTATACCTAGGATGTTTTTCTTCCGACCAGGAATTTCTGGGTAAATCCTGGAACCGGATTATCCAAGAATTTTGAAAATCTGAATTTTGGCTCGAAAGAGAGCTAAAATACTGCATAGGTTTTAAGTAATTATTCGTATTTTTCATTACCAAAATCGGCAGAGTGGGAAAAAAGCTTTCGCATGATTCATTCGCGCCAATGTGGAGGGAAATGCTGTTTAAAATCTTCGATTGCCTCTATTTAATTCGAGCGAGTCGTTTTCTGCCTGGATTCTTGTCAAATTCTAAATTTATTTCTAAGTAACGTGTGACATTGCATATGCGTAGCAGATTTCTCCAATTTAAATACACTGAATGAAGAAAATCAGAATTCTGAAAGCATTTGTGGGAAAATCATGGAATGTTCACGCAAGAGGCATGTTTTAAATGTGATACATTTTTGTCCCCTCTCGATAGTTGCGTAAGGGTTGAAGTTGGTGGATTTTATTATTTTGAGTACCACGCTTTTTTTTTTTTTGTGAAGGACTTCGAGAATTTCGGTGATATTAATGTTCACCTCGGCGCAACAGTTGAAAATTTTTTACGGGCCTCCCGCATTCCACCGGAAGAAAACACGGATGAAAAGAAACTTGTGTTTCCGTTCCGTCGTTTGTGTTTGCGAATGAAAAAGTAGATGCATTTTGAGATAAGCGTTTCACCAAGTGTTCGAGCGACACGTTTCGAAGGAAAAGTTATCGACTCACATTTTCGATCACATCTTGTGGAAAAAATTATGAAACTGTCACACCAGGTGAAATTCAATGAGATATTCTAGAATCTAGATAATGTTCAGTGAAAAACGTATACATTTGTTTCGTCGTATTGGAGATCATTGCTACATCCTTCGAGAATCATTTTATTGGTGTCAGACGGAGTTTCTGCTCGATTGTGGTTATTTTACGGATCATAAACTTATTTATAACAACGCCGTTTTTCACCTGTGTTTTCAATTTTTGGATGCGTAGCTGATGATCATTTTTGCTTCGCTTATGTCAGCTGATTGCTTCAGGGGAGAATCTCTCAACAACGAGACTCAAAACTAGTTGCAATAGTTCTTCATATCGTTCAGAAATGCCATTGTTAGGGAGATTTTTCCTTGTTGTATACGCAGAACGTCGTTCTAGACGAAATCGTTGAAAATTGAAGAAATTTCAATGACGATGAAATGTTTCGTTTTGTGGCAACTTTTGTGTGTGTGTGTGGATCCCAGAATAGGTTTCCTGTGGATTTATTTTTAGACCGCGACCGGAACTAGATTTCGTGCTCTTGATCCTGATATTTTTTCGCATTTCCGGCCAATACAGTGCTGAAGACGGGGTTTGAAATACGATCAGTGGACTGCGTTTCAGATGTCGTGCATCTCCAGATTTCATCGGATCTTCCCTTTTCTTCGTCTTTTTCCTCTCTTGCCTTGCACTGCGATCGACCCGAAAGATTTTCCCTCCTTGTTTGCGATATGGAGCACTTGTTGATACGTCATCCGATATCGCGTGTGTTTCCTCCGAATTTTTCCTTTTTTTCCTCTCTCACTCTCGAATCTTTCCTCGAATGAATGTGTGTGTGTGTTTGGAGCAATGCACCGTTGCGCAAATGTCCGCCCCCTTATCCAAGTTGAACCGGGTTCTGAGTTCAGCTGCGTCACGTTTAATTTTAAACAAGTCTCGCAGCGGTGACGAGTTGATCGTCGCCGGATGCTGTCAGGTGATCAAGCGATATTGTGTCGGTGTACAGTATTTATGTAGATAAAAGCAACAACGATGTCCCACTTGATGTTCTGTGTTATTTTTCTTTGCCTTGGGGAAATAGTTAAGAATGATTTTTTTCTTCTTGAGATTTTTGAAATCGGAGTGATAGTGAAGCGTCTGCTGGAGACGCAGGCGTGTGAGATGATCATAGAATATTCCTAGTAATGTGCCGAAGAAGAACTCTTCCGATTTTATTAGACATTTTCAGTTTTTGAGTGTGATGTGAATGAAACGCTTCATTATACTGTATCACCACTTTAACGAACGTTTCGAAAAATAAAAATCCTTTTCTTCATTTATCAAATCCAAGAAATCGGGACGCGTCTTGAGACAAGAGCACGTGAGAATCACAGCGAAAAATTTCCAGGAATCTTTCATTCTTTCGAATAATGAAGATCTTTTCCGAGTTCTTTTAACGTTTTTAGTCTGAAGAACGAGATACTACATTCAAGAAATTTCAACTATTCCTGGCAGGGATCTAGGACAAATCGAGACAGGCCAATTCGAGACAGAAAATTTTGGAGACAGGGACAATTCGAGACAGGTACATTTGTAGACAGGATTATGAGACATTTTGAGACAATGACTATTTGCGACAAAAGCATTTCCTTGATTTCATTCCTCTCTTGATCCATTGTAATACACTGTATTACACATAAAAAAACATCAAAACATCCTTTATCATTTTTCTAAATATTGGCAGTGCACCAAAATATTCTCTTGTGGTCGATAAAAATTACACAAATTTGAAATTTCTATGCATAAAATCTTGTATAGAAAAAATATTTAGCACACAGGTACTATAATTGAATATATCTGACAAAGCATATTTCAAATATATAAATTTTAAAAAGAATATAGAAGTCTCCGAAGGTTTCTGTCTCAAATTGTCCCAGTCTCGGAATTGTTTATCTTGATTTGTCCAATCTCAAATGGTCTTGTCTCGATTTTTCCGTATCCCTGCTGGCAGATTTAAATGTGGATTTCATCCGAAATGTGTGGATATTTTATTGAAAGCTGTGAATGGCGACTTGGAAGGCATTTCTTTATTCGTGGCTGCTTTCATTTTTGGCCTGTATTTGAGTCTTCCTTCCGATCTTAATGAGTTTTTTCTTCTTGAATTCCATATATGAATAATTTCCTGCGAGTTATTTCTTTCTCCCCTCCCTTTCTTTAAGAGGAATAAAATTCTGTTCTTCGCAAGTAGTGCTTTCGGTGAATCGCGAACAGCCACAAGATTGAAAAGCGGGCTCAGTCCGGTCCGTCGGTCGGTCGGTCGATGCTCTGGATCGATAAGCGACGCTGGCCAAAATAAAAATAAAATAAAAACGAAGAGAGAAATAAGGAAATGCCGGGTCTTCCTATGCGTGGGTTCTTCCCGAAGTTTCACGTTTAAAAGAAAAAGTCAGGATGAAACATGGTGACGGAATCCCGAAGCAGTTTCCATATCTTTTTGTGCACTTTTTTTTTCGATGCCGCGAACGTCATGGATGAGTAAGACGCCATGGGAAAACAATCCGACACTTCCGGTCACTGAATCATGCGTCGTGGAACTGTTTTTGTTTGTCTTCGTTTTCTTTTATTTTCTTTTGTGATCCTCTTACTGTATTTGATTTTTACTATTCACACCAGTCTTGTTTGCCTTTGCTGTGAGCTTCGAGTTGACTGGATAATTTCTCTTGAAAGAAGCTTTGCGTTTTCGAAGACTCGAACAAAAAGGGTTATCGCCATTCTTTTGTCTAGGGATCAAGTTATTTGTGACTTTCGAAATAAATCATGAAGTGTCGCTAGATAGCAGAAAATTACGCTTTTTATAAAGGCTATTTTGGAGACCGTTCTGAGTTTTTCGAGTATTACTGTGAAAAAAATGTCTTAAATACTGTGACGTGATTATTTCTCACTTTTAACTTTCACGGTGTGATTCACAACACAATGTTGACAGATAGCTTCTGATTTTTTTTGAATGTGAAAAACCAATGCTTTTTTTCCAGTACTGAAATTTGGATTTTTAAGATACCGAAGACTCTTGGGTTTTGGCAAAGCAGTGCATTCCCCCCGTCTAGACACTTTTTCGTCTTTACCTTTCGCGTTTTTTTTTTTTAATCAGGGATTTTAGGTTTTAAAATTTTTTGTTCAGAACTGAGCATCGTCTGAGGAACGAAGCAAATCCGCTTTTATTTTTTGGATTGACCCCCGGTCGTATGCGTTAGCAGAGGTTTCTCCTTGCTGACGTGGAACGAAAACATCACGAGGCCCCAGCGACAACTGCGTTGTTTCCCCGCACGTCACCAATACGTGACCAGTACTGATAAGCTTGCTTCTTGTTGCTACTGCTCCTGTTGTTATTGTTGCTTTTTTGCCTCCGGGCTTTTGTGGAGAGAAGTTCCACGAACCCCCAACACCACACACACCCCCCCCCCCCATTCGTATTCTGTGTCACTCTCGTCAGCAACGAATCACGAAAACCAAATTAATTTCCGACACTGTCGCAATTTGTGAAGAACAGGTTCCGGGTATTTTTTTTCTCGAAATTTGCTCCTGTTTATTGCTGAACAAGCGATCCGTCGAAAATTAATACTGTAGAGTATTCCAAAACGTTTGCTCTTCATTTCATCAGAAATACTTGATTAATTATGATAGGTCTTGAATTATCTGTTTTTTGTAGCACTTTCAAGTGTTTATTCCCGTTTTCCACAAAATTTCAGTCTAAAATTTGTTGAAAACCATCGGTGTCGAAACAGCGAATTTTTTGTTATGACGGAATTTTTCATCAGGTCCCCGGGAGTTCGTTGTAGCGAGATTTCATTGTACTGTGCTGTATATTAAATGCCTGGGGTTTGTTTTGTACATACTGTATACCTCTTTGCGAGCTTCGGAAGCTAGAAAACAGATGAAATTATTTACGTTGTTTAGAAGCATTTCCGCGAGTAGTTCGTGTGATTCAAGGAATGTTAGCGATTTTTTTTGCATATACTGTAATTCACCACATTATCGACGTCTTGAAATATCTTGAGGAGTCAGCATCCAAAATGATGATTAGCTTTAAAAAATGCAGTATCTTTTGAGGCTTAGGATTTTTAAAACTGCTGTAATGCTCTATAGTATTCGTCCTTTCGTTGTTCTGGTAACTTCAAAGTTGAAAAGTTTCAGATCTTGCAAATCCGCACTTAAAAAAAAGGGAATTAACGGAATTTTCCGAGATCAAATGCACTTTATTGTCTCGATTAGAACTTTATACATCTTTATTGTTTAGAAAATTGGAATCGTTTAAAATAATGGTATTGTTTAGAAAATTAGAAAATTGAACTGCTGGTTGGTCTAAACAGTACAGTATTAACCTTCCGAAACGAAAACATAAGACTGACGAAACTGATGAAGAAACCCTCGTGATTCTGCATTACATTTTTGCCCTTTTTCTTTTTGCATCAACTACGGTGTGCCACATAATCCTCGAAAAATATGCACTGAAACAAAAGTGCTGAGTTATTCATCTCTAGCAAATCCGGATTAGATCTGGATGACGGCCCAAAAGCCAATCTTCGGAAAGGTGAAAAAAAAAATGCGAGACGGACTCCAGTGGGAAGTTTTTTGAGACCGGACACGTAACAGTTCGACTAAATGAGTCTTGAGTGACTGCTGAGGGACTTTTTTGCGCAACTTCCGGGAATCATTTCATTTTATCAAAATAACGAAACCTCGAAAGCTTCTCTTTGGGGAGCTACCGAAGCAAAGCGTGGAAGTTGCGCGCAATGCTGGTTAAAATTGCGCAATTTCTCTCAGCTGCTTCGCTCTGATTCCAGATAATATTTTTTTCCTCGTTCTCCGCTGTTGGGTTCTTCATTGTGAATGGTTTTTAAAAATTATTTTTCTTTTCGATAAGTAGAAGAACTTTTTTTCAAATTGCTGCGTAACGTTCATACATGTTAGACTTGGTTTTTTGTTCTTTCTGTTGAAAATTAGCCATTGCGGTACGGATCCTGTTTATTTTATTTCTGGTTCGTATGAAGTGATTGCAAAAAATAAATTTTTAAACGGTGTACCTTTTTCATTTCTTGAGACTTGGGTTTTTCATGGTTTTGCTGGAGAAAGAGAGAGGGTCTATAATCATTTTTCAAGAGAGTTGTACCACAATTTGCTGAGGTGAAGGACAAAAAATTAGTAGAGATTTTTGCTCGCTCTTCAAATGGGTCGATTGAATTTTTATAATAAAGCTCTTTTCTCAATATTTGTTTTGCGTTGCTGAGATGTCGAATGTTCAATCGTTAAATTCCTGAGAGTGGAATTAATTGCCTTCAGGATCCGCGATAAGATACGAATTTAATTAGTCCTGCTTAATTGTCCCAACATCTGAGGAAGGATTTTTTCAAAAATTGTCTTTGCGAATATTTTGATCACGATTCACCTCGCCGTTTCGCACAAAGCTTTATAATGCATCATTCACACAGCGTTATGTAACACTTCATGCCAACTAAAACAATTTATTATTTCCGCCTTATCCTGGGAATCTTCTCCCGTCCAATTGCATTCTATGTTTTTCAGTTTTTTCGTAAATTTTATTCCCATCACTGGAATACGATGATCAGTTATTTTCATAATTCTGCGGCATAGCCTTGAACGCGATTCAAAAAATATTGAAAAAGTATCAGTTAAAATCACTGCAATTGAAACGCTAGTTGAATTTTGATTTATTTTCCATCATGGAATCTCCCGCAGATAATTCTAGTTGACAAATTATTTGGCAGATTGGTTTTGTCGGATTAGTTTTGACATCGTCCGTGTACTATCATTAAGAATAATTCTTATGATCAGGGAATTTTGAGTGAGGAAAGATTGGAAGAAGTTTTGTATAATTTATTCCGATTTCAAAATTGAAAACATTACCGAGAGAAGTTCGGATATTGAACGTCTGTGTTATATCATTTCCACCAATTTCAAGGCATTTCAACGTACAGTAGGTTAAGAAGAAAACTTTTTTCGAAATGTATTTCCGCTCATTTTCATCCGCTTATTCAAAGCTTTGATTTATTTCTGGAGATGAAAAATCTATTTTTAGTGAGTGCATTTTTAAATTAGTCGATTTCAAAACTATTCGCGTATCGCTGACTTATGCTGTGAGAATGAAGGGAATATTTGTGCGAGGTCTGCAGGAGAAGAATTGAAGAACCATATTTTATGCCTTGTCTCACATGACAAATTTTCGAATGCCGAAAACTTTTGAAAGCGCCTTCGGATCCGAACGGAATCCGCGAAAGAGAAACGAGTTTTTTGCGGAAAAGCATCATTGGTACTGAAGCTTGGCATCGCATTTTTCTGTCGTTATTAATGTGATTTATCCAGCAACTTTTTTTTTTGCACAGGTTACGGATTCGTGGATTTCGAAACATCGGATGCGGCGCACCGAGCCATGAAGGCTCTGCAAGCCCGCGGGATTCAGGCGCAGATGGCGAAAGTGAGTACTAATTTTATTTTTTTGTCGAGCCGTGCTAAAACTTTTTTTTTTGCGGGACATGGGCGATTGCCAATTTGTTGAGGCATAAGTATCCGAAGGCAATGGCCCATTAGTGCAGTTGCTCGCCTTATTTCGGCGCTGCGAACTCGTGTTTTCATCTGCATTGAGATTGATTCCAGCAATTAAACTGAGGTCCATCATGCTTTGAGAGTTTGAGCTATGCATAAAATTATCGGAAACGGATGAGGATTTTACGTTTCTTCTGAATTGTCTGCACATCTGTCTGGGAAATCCCTCTTGAGACCTTGAGACATTCACTTTCCCGGAAGACATTTTTTTGAGTATTGTGCTGATATTGTTCTGAGTTGGCAGCGATTCATTTTTCTAGCACGAACATTTTATTGCCGCTCAGACTTTTTTATGATGGACACGAGGAAGTAATTTATTTCAAACCTCGCTGACGGGATGTTTTTTTCGAGGTACTCAAGGAAATCGTATTAATTTTTCTGTTTTTTCCGGAATTTCAATGTATACTCCCGTTCCGAAGTAACATTTTTGGATAATTTTGTTACAAGACAAGAAACAAGGAGCGTCTGAAAATAATTGAGCTACCTGTTTAGTTGAATAAATTATTTATTGCTAAACATTTTTTCGATTGACCATGCGCTAAACGTATTTTCAAAAGTTCTTCTGATTCAAGTTTTTGAAATGCCGTCAATCTTTTTATGAACACTATCGCATTTTCCTGAAATCATTAATGTACAGGTTTTAGTTTCTGATGACGTGTTTATTTGTTGAGACCTTCTTTGTTGCTGTGAGTAGCTTGGAGGCTTTGGCTTTTCTTGATCAGTGCTGTTTTAGGCATTGATTGAACAGTCTTCCGCGTTAAAATAATCGAAACAAATCGCGCGTTTTTGGCTTGGGAAGTCCGAGCTCATTTGTTGTTCCAGTCGAGTCATGATCTGTTTGCTCTGAACCCTGGATCATGTGTGTCTAAAATTAGAAACTTCCCTACGTTCTACGAAAAACAAGTGTTGAGAGATGACTAAGTTATGCGGCTATTAGTTGGCTGTTGTTGGCACCTCGGTGTGTGTTAATCATGTCGAGATTTTGCCTCTCATATTGTGGTACATACCTTGGAAGGAAGAAGGATATGACATGGGTACTGGTTGTTGTTACGAAGAGGAACAAAGTCTTCTCATCGACGCTTGAGTTCCAAAACTCATTGGATGCTTCTATTATTTTTGTTTTAACAAATAAAAATGGGAATACCGGTTTTGATCTGTCGGCTTGACTTCTGATTTTTAAAAGAACGCGCAAGTCTTGGAGAATTTGAAGGGAACCCGCAAAATTCATACTGAAAGGGTTTTATATTTTCTAATTATCGGGCATCCTTGATTTTCTTGATCATTGCATTTTTTTCCACCTTTTCAGCTCATCGTTCTAGGCGAGAATTCGTGTTGGTGAATATTTTGCGAAAGTCGTTGTTAAGAGTTTTTATTATTAAATTGGTGCTTGAATCTTCTGCGATTAATGTCCACAGCATTGGCATGTTAAAATTACAAATACAGTAATATTTTTTCATTTCCTTGCATTCATTTTCATGGGCTAATTTGTTTCATTTTGTCATTCACAAGACCAAAA
Organism: Notodromas monacha; assembly: GCA_905338405.1. Lineage (NCBI taxonomy): Eukaryota > Metazoa > Arthropoda > Ostracoda > Podocopida > Cyprididae > Notodromas > Notodromas monacha. Next base: position 15,823 of record CAJPEX010002036.1, read on the forward strand.
TTTCTTGGAAGATGTCGAAAAGCTGAAATTAGAATCTGGTTAAAGTTGGTGTACCCAATTCAATTTTCCTGCTACTCAGCTTTCAATGTCTGTACTTGGCGTCTCTGACGTGTCCAGCGTTGTCACGAAAAAGTTTGAAGCTTTTCTTTTACTTTTCTTAATTTTGTTGTTGCTCCGAGGTGTCGACGTAGTAAGGTCGAGAAGTAGAAGGAAGACGAGCTTCCTGATTCCTGGTCTGAAAAGATACGCGCTTGCCAAGTATCGCCCTGTTGTTCCGCCTGCTGTTTCCAATTTATTTTTTTTCTTCTCTCGACACAATGAAAAGAAAATGCGGGGAAAATTTTGCGGAAGTGTGCGAGTCGTGGGTTTCTTTTTTATTTCTAAAACTTTTTATGTTATTTAATCGTGGGCGAAATTTTTGGCCAGCCTGCGCCAGCTGACGTTGAGTCACTGCGCCAAGATCCCGACATTCCCCGGTGGCGACAAGGAATGCGTCGGTTGCGGACCGACGCTCTAACGCGATTCTTCGTCGACTTTTATCTTCGTCTTGAGCCGAAGATGACTCGATTTTTTCTTGCATCACTATAATGTTCTCTATCCGTGTGATGATATCGTCACAGAAAGGCCAAAGGTTTACGAAGGGGTTTCTAAAGTAATGCATTTGGAAAATCCGAAATGTCAGGTTACTTTTTCTGAAGAAAATCGAGGATGTGGGAAAAATACGAGAATTCAGAAGCACGAAGATGTAGTAGATAGGTTTCAAGCGGAGAATAACGTTGGTGAACATGATTTATCTGATTTTTAGGACTTTCTGTCGATATTTTCGAGAATATGTCGACTCTTTCACGAAAAAAAATGCTCAGAATGTCGAAATTTTGAGAAGTTGTGAGCATGAGGAACTGAACAAATTTTTCGAACAAACGGAAACCGTTTCGTGATAATTGATTGATGAGAGAGACAGATTCGAAGGACAATTAACTTGGGCTGGCTGTATTTTGCAAATATCACATTTTATTTTAAAAATAAAATTACGCATACAGTATTTTTAAAATTTTCCAGCGCACGAAACCCCACATAATACAAATATTTAAATTGAAAAAAGTTTTTTTATGAAAAATCTTTATGCCGAATTCACATGGCCTCGTGATTCAAACAATCGTTTCGTTGTTCAGCTTTACGTATTAGCGACTTTTCCATCTTGACATTAATTTTCGTGTTCACCTAGGTTTTCAAGATTTTCTTTAAATTTTTTTTATTGCGATAGCGTGATTCATAAGCGGTGGAAATTTCATTAATCTGCGATACTGCCCTTGATTTGAGATGTTTCAACATTTAAATCTTTTGATTTGTCTCACAGATTGTAAAATATTTTGAGTAAGGAATCTTCCGTGAAATGAAGTCGATTTCTTATTATTCTCGCCAATGCCGTCATGGCTACTTCCGTTTAACCCATCGCAATTTCATCCAATCGTATTTGTATCCATAGCTAAATTTGCTAGTGTTTTACTGACTCCATGTTTTGGTCAACTCGCGTGAAAAGCGGCCTTTCATTTTCCACGTATGACCAAGAAAAGCTTCTGGATTTTTCTGCGTGATCGGCTTTGAAAGCACGATTCGAGAGAGAATAAAAACATAGAAAAAAGCAGCGGGAACCCGGCTGTTTCGGGTGGGTTGGGGTTCGTCGATAACTTGGCACGAGGTAGGAAGCTTATCAATGATTCATTCAACGTCAGTCGCGTGTTTTTATCGGCCTCGCCGGGGGAAGAAGAAAACTTTCGTATCAAAACTTGGTCGCGTTCCTTTTATTGTCGACCCATTTTTATCGAGAGAAGGGCGAGAACCGTCATGGCGAAGGCAGGATTTTCGCACTTTTCTGCACGATTTTCTCTGGCCCCTCCAGAATCGAGGATACATTTATTTCTTCTTCAATTTTCGCGATGTACTTCTTCCTGCGACGCGTTTGAAGCATCTAACGTTTTTAAAATTAGCCATCAGGGCAATTGAAGCTTTTAAAAAGCACCCTTTGAGCTTTCAAAGTTCTAATCTTCTGATGATTGAAGAGGGAAATGTAGAACACGTTTAAAATGTTCAAGAAATGAAAAAAAGTTTTTTCAAGTGAAGTGACGAGCAATTAATTTTTCAATTCTCCGCAGCAATTAAATGCGCAGAAGAAATGAACCTAAATTTTCCGGCGATTTCGATTAACATTTTTATAATTCTCGAGATTTTCTGTCTTCGGGATCAGCCTGTATAGCAATTTTAATTAAGAAGTTGAAGAATTGTCGCGATTTTTTCGATGAATCAGACTCCATGAAAATATGTAAGAACGTTATTCGTGAGATCTAAAAACTGGCGTGGAACATTTATATGAATCCATTCCTTCGTTCATTTGCTGCAGGGCAAGAATTTTTACTCAAGTTCTTCCTCACTCAGAACGCTGATCTTTTTTAGTCGAAGTCGTGCCGACGGCAGAATTGTTTTCCTCGAAGAAACAGCGTGGGAATTCGGAATTATTATGCCATTTTCGCGGTGCTGTTTCATTTCCTATGGAATCCGACGAGTTTCTGGGCGAAGACATTCCCGCAAAAGTTATTTTAGCGATTCCGAATGGACAGGAAAATTCGGCGCAGCCTTATTTTTCCTGCCTTTTCAAACTTGGAATTTGGAACGGGATAATCCAGGGAAGTTTAGGATTAGCATTTTGGAATTGAGCTTCCTGAATATCGTATTTGTGCGAATATATTGCACCATCAATTCTAGAAACCGTCTTTATTTTTAACTTCCATAAATGGAAAAGGAGCTCGCAAATTTAAGACTCTTCGTCGCGTGCCTCGCAATATATCACACGCCCAGCTGTTCATTTTTCAAATTAATTTTTGAATGATGTTAATTTATAATGATTGATCAAATTACCGTCCTTTCAAGTGTGATCAACCGTCCAATGCATTATATCGGTGTCATGTCACTAACGAGGGGAAAGTTTACTTAAAGAAAATCCTTTCTCAATTTTTCCCACTTGTGCTATTTTATTTGACTGTTTTTTATGCGTATGTCAAGTTTTCTGTTCAGTTGAAGCATTTTCAATCAAATGATTAGATAGAGGATTTAGCTCTTGAAAATTAAAACAAACTCCGTTAATTTTCGAATAACCATATATTTTACAGGAATGTGTCTGTTCCTTTAAAATTAAGGGGAAGTGTTGTGTTAAATGTCGTGGAAACATGATAAATTTTCTTGTTTTGTTCTGTAATTCTGACGCAAATAAGATACTGATGATTGCAAATTTTAAAGTCTGCCGAAAACCTGGAATTTTTGTTTTTTCTTCGTCAGCTTCAACTATTGGAATCACTCTGAATTTCTGAGTCAAATTTTGAAAAACGTCGATTTGGATTCGAGTAAATATTCTATGTAGTTTTTGTTCGAAGATTAGTACTATTTCTAGAAACAGGGGAGCGTTTATTATCTCGCTTCGAGTCGGAATGAGTCGGCATTTAATCCCGTGACTCGTTTTCCAACTAAGTTAAACATGGCGGCGCAGGAAAAATAACCGGATCTCACATTTCATTGGCTTCCTTGTGGAAAGGTGGAGAACATGTTTCGAACCCGTGTGCCAATAATCTCTGGAGCTGGGATCTTTGCTGTAACTGTTAAAAGGGAGGTCCTTTTCCCCCCCCCCCCCCCTTTTTTTTTTCAAGGCGTTTGTTCGATAAATGCGCTTCGTTTCGGTCACTGGGTCAACGATGCGTTTCTGACGATCGTTTCCCGTGTTATGCCCGAGAGTTTGCTTCCCGTTGACCCGTTTCCGTGTGCTGGAATTCAGTCCCTGGTCACTACTGCAGAAGTGTTACATTTTTTTTTTGGCGATTCTGGTTATTTGAAACGACGTTTTTATTGGACAGAAGACAGCAATAACAAGGAATTGTAATTTACTGAGATTTTTCTGGGGAAAAGTTGAAGCCCGTTCATATTTACTCGAATATAATCAGGCTCCGTATTAGAAGCCCCTTGAATGAAACTGAGTTTTTAATGCGCAGTATTGTTTAGTTTAATTTCTTCCGAATTAAAGGAGGCTGTTGATTCTGTTCATGCTTTTGTGACTATCCTGATGTTTTTTTTTCATAAATATTTCCGAAAGAAATTCGTGTTCAAACGGTTGTTCGCTGGAAGGGAAAATGGTAGTATACTGAGTCGTAAATTCCTGCTACTGTATTTTACGAGCATAAATATAGAGTGAATTGAAGCATTCTTAACCCGGATATAATTAAACCACGGATTTTGACACTTTCTTATGCATCGCGAATGAAACTAATTTACCCACTTTTGTGAAACCTACAATGGTTTCGTTCAATTTCTTTCGAAATAAAGGAGACTGTTGCTTCTGTTCATGCTTTTTAATTAGCCTGATTTTCTCTGAACAAATTTCCGAGAGAAATCAGGTTTTCCACTGTGGTTCCCTTGAACGTACTGCACCGTGACCTTGTTTCATTTAAATTTAAACTTCACTGTCCGTTAGAAACGAATCATGTACTACAACTGTGATTCGAAGACGTCATCGAATACAAGGCACTAAACTGTTTTTTTTAATCACTGCAAAAGTCTGTCTTTTATTTTAATGAATACGGTAATTCTCTTGGAGGTCTTCAATTTTAAGTTGTTCAAAATTTGCTTGTTAATCGGGGAAGGTGTGGGACTTTCGGCAAATCGTATCTTCTGCGTGCTAACGATTTTCCCAGAAGAAAAAAATTCATTTTTGCTCACATTTTCTTTGTTTCTGGGACTCAATTTCATGAATTTTTTACTATGCAAATACTGTACTTGAACGTTTGGCCATTTTTTTCTAGATTGTGAAAGAACGGAAACTATGGACTATCGGAAGCCAAATTTAGACCGAACCTTTGACATGTCTTTTGTCACGTACTGGGTTGAAACTTCAATTTAGATGGCTCCGTTTTCGACTTATTTTTTAGTGACCGGGGCTGGTTTTTTTCTTTCGAATTGCTCACATTGAAATAGGTTCTCGAAAAATGTTGTGCTATGGCTTCTTCTATGAAAAGGTAGAGCATTTTCCAAGGAAATACGGTCCATAATTATGCCTTGCGAGAACGAACGTCAAGTTTTCTCTAGTTCAGCGTGGACTTCACGTGAGATCGAAATTGCGTTTGCTGTTGTTTTTTTTTTTTTGCGTGAGCTGCGTTTTCCCCTGGTTCGGTTCGTAGCATGAAATCCATTTAGCGATGATCTTTTGGCAGATACGCCGGGAAAGCCTCTTTCTTTCTTATTTTTAATGAGTGTACAGCATGTATTCAGACCCGCCCGTTTCGCGTGATGGGCCCCATCAAGACGAGGGAGAGGAGATTGCTTTGCTGAAAATTGCGTTTCATGATGGAACACTAGTTCTTTTTCTCCCCCCGTATCTCTGACTTATTACAGAGAGTGTATGAAAGTCCGTGGGGAAACAAATTATTTTTTTTTCGGGTGCCCCATTTAAATCGAAGATATTTTTTTCTTTCTTTTCGGTGTAATTAACGGCGATGCATTTTTAGAGTGAATGAATCAAATTTACTTTGTTCAGATGAGGGGAGAATGATCAGATATTCAGCGGCTCAAATTCATTCAATTTTATGTGCCCCGGAAACGTACACCCATTCAAGTAACCTAAACAGTGTGTCTTTAATTCATTTAAAAATGTTTCTCGCTTGTGCAGACGAAAAATAAGTTTGAGTTGTTTTCAAAATACCATTCAAGCTGAAAATTAATCTAGTTCGTTATCCTCAAGTCTTACAAATACTATTCGTGAGGCGAATTCCACGTAGAAGAACACTTGAATGGAATTTTACTTCATTTAAAAAAAAAGTATTTGCGGATAATTTCCTTTCGAGAAAATTAAATTAAATTTAGTTTGATGCAGTAATGCAGAAAATATTTTATGTTCTAGTTCATTATTTTTCCTCTGTCCACTATATTTTGGAGCAAATGTCAAAATTTTGATTCGCGGGTAAATTTTCATTTTATCTCGTTGGGTGGAACAATTCGAGATTTTTTTTCTCTCTTTTAGATGGAAGGTAAATCTGGGTTGTGTGTGTTGGAACGTGCGGAATTTCCCGTTAAAAGTCCGAGGAGGTGATCATTTATGCATGTACAAAATGCAGGCCGTTCATTCTTGATTAGTTATCGCGATGCACCTATTATTGTTTCTCTTTCTTCCTCAGTTTTTTTCCATCTGCACGAGATGAATTACACCCGTGTTTCCGTTCGTTCGTTTCTGCTATTGTTAACGAGAACAAGTGGACGAAATCGTTTCATAGGTGGGATTCTTTTTCCGGGTGCATAACACGAATTCCGGTGGGGAAATAGATGCTGGGCACGATGGAAAAAAAAAGCGGGGCCGCGTTATTCAGAGAAGAAAAAACGAGAGAAGGTCGGGAAACCGAACAGTTGCCACGTAAATCGCATATTTGAGTCGTCGCTATATTACCTGGTTTGGTCATGATCTAAGGTAACATGCTATTCTTTTTTTTATATTTATTTTGGACTTGACGACGAGTAGAATCGCATTTTCACGACACTGTTTACGCCGGGTTTATTTCAAGGCGGTAGTTGCTGGAATGGTTAAGTAGACACGGTTTCACCATTAAAGCACATCGGAATAATTTTAGGGGATAAGTTTGTTCTTTCAAACGATTCCTGTGGGTTTTCTGTGTCCAAGAAAAACTTCGCTTGTCAAGAGTCCCGAAGGATGGAATGAAGACAATTTTTTTTACGATTTCAAGTTTGATTTGTGACGAAGTGTAGGCCAGAGAGTTTAAAAGAAAAAAGCCAGCGACATTCAGCTAATCTGATAAAGGGAATATTTCGAAAGTTTTGCTTCGGATTTGAAAGGAGTTATGGCAAACAGATTTTTCAGAATTTCCTGAACATTTATTCAATCATTATCAGAAGATTTTTAATTGACAACAATATCCGTCCAGAATTTTTCCGCGTGATCATTTACTCAGTTGAATTTTTTTCTTCGAATTGAAAAAAAAATCCGCATACGATTTCGAATGAGTGATTTCGATTTGAATATATAATTATCTTTCAGACTTTCTGTATCCCACCAGATTCGACGGAAATGTGCAGAAAAGCAGGAAGTTTTTTTTCATTAAATTTCTGCTGCCCGAAATGCATTGCTTGACAGTGGGGCATGTTTTTAATCTGCCGAGAATTGACAGATTACAGTGGAATTGAAAAAAATAGATATAGGGGTTGTATTTTTGTAATTAATGTATAGAAAAAATTCAGCGAAGATATCGAATTTGAGCATTCTTGAGTTTCCGGAGCATCATTATGTTTATCACGTGAAAATTCTTCGAATGAACTAGTGTGAATACCTACTGTTTGAACATGGGTAATTATATGCTGTTCAAAATGGATGAAAACTTTAGCTGCATCGGCGTGGTTCTGGAAAATTCCATTATTTTGAGAGCCAAGTTTGTCAGGGGTGAACTAATTTTCCATGGTGCGCAAAATTTCCGTTCCCGGTCCTTCTGCGAAAGGATCGTGTGAAGGAGGCAAAATTTGTTTCAGGCAGGAAATCAATTCCAAGAATTCCTATGATGGAAGAAAATTACGAGAAATAATGTAGACAAACCAGGCCGTAGTTTCCTGTTTCCCCGGATCGCGCAGTGTGACGCTGACACAATTTTTCCCAGCACTCTGGGCTATGTGCTGAACCTGTTTAATCCCAGAGGGCCGGGTTATCCCAGTGCAAACTATCTTTTTCCGGGTGCATAACACGAATTCCGGTGGGGAAATAGATGCTGGGCACGATGGAAAAAAAAAGCGGGGCCGCGTTATTCAGAGAAGAAAAAACGAGAGAAGGTCGGGAAACCGAACAGTTGCTACGTAAATCGCATATTTGAGTCGTCGCTATATTACCTGGTTTGGTCATGATCTAAGGTAACATGCTATTCTTTTTTTATATTTATTTTGGACTTGACGACGAGTAGAATCGTATTTTCGCAACACTGTTTACGCCGGGTTTATTTCAAGGCGGTAGTTGCTGGAATGGTGAAGTAGACACGGTTTCACCATTAAAGCACATCGGAATAATTTTAGGGGATAAGTTTGTTCTTTCGAACGATTCCTGTGGGTTTTCTGTGTCCAAGAAAAACTTCGCTTGTCATGAGTCCCGAAGGATGGAATGAAGAAAGTTTTATTTTTCATTTTTGTTGACTATTTCAAGTTTGAAGTGTGACAAAATGTAGGCCAGAGAGTTTTAAAAAAAACCAGCAACATTCAGCTAATCTGATAAAGGGAATATTTCGAAAGTTTTGCTTCGGATTTGAAAGAAGTTATGGCAAACAGATTTTTCAAAATTTCCTGAACATTTATTCAATCATTATCAGAAGATTTTTAATTGACAACAATGTCCGTCCATAATTTTTCCGCGTGATCATTTACTCAGTTAAATTTTTTTCTCCGAATTGAAAAAAAAATCCGCATACGATTTCGAATGAGTGATTTCGATTTTAATATTTAATTATCTTTCAGACTTTCTGTATCCCACCGGAAAAAAGTTCGACGGAAATGTCCAGAAGAGCAGGAATTTTTTTTTTATTAAATTTTTCTACTGGATTTTTTTGCGACTTAATATCTGCAGCCCGAAATGCATTGCTTGACATTGGGGCATGTTTTTAATCTGTCGAGCATTATTGGCAGACTGCAGTGGAATTTTAAAAAAAAGAGATAGTGGTTGTATTTTTGTAATTAATTCATAAAAAAAATTCAACGAAGATTTCGAATTTGAGCATTTTCGAGTTTCCGGAGCATCATCATGCATATCACGTGAAAATTCTTTGAATGAACTAGTGTGAATACCTACTGTTTGAACATGAATAATTATATGCTGTTCAAAATGGAGATTCCTTATTTTTTGAAAACTTTAGCTGCATCGGTGCAGTTCTGGATAATTCCATTATTTTGAGAGCCAAGTTTGTCAGGGGTGAACTAATTTTCCATGCTGCGCGAAATTTCCGTTCCCGGTCCTTCTGCGAAAGGATCGTGTGAAGGAGGCAAAATTTGTTTCAGGCAGGAAATCAATTCCAAGAATTCCGATGATGGAAGAAAATTACGAGAAATAATGTAGAAAAACCAGGCCGTAGTTTCCTGTTTCCCCGGATCGCGCAGTGTGACGCTGACACAATTTTTCCCAGCACTCTGGGCTATGTGCTGAACCTGTTTAATCCCAGAGGGCCGGGTTATCCCAGTGCAAACTCGGCGATTAAAAAATATAGACGACACGGGGGGAAGAAGGCTTTTCAGCTGTCATCAACATCGGCAACTCGACAGGGATTCTCTTTCTCTCTCTCTCTGCTTTTTTTCTAGAGCTTTTTTTAAAAATAAAAATGGAGACGTTCGGCGCCGCCGCCGCCTCGGCGAAATAAGGCGTACGTTCGCCCGATGCTGGTCCAATATTTGAAGGGCAGTCGCTGTTCGCAGCCAAGGGGGTGGCAGCGTTTTTTTTTCTGCGAATTCTGTCGCCCCTAAATACGTCCTGCACACTCCATATTTTTTAACGGCATAAGGGTAACTCGACACCAGTGAATAGACGGGTTCTTGGCTGTAATTCGACCTGTACAATTCGGGATTCTGATCATTGATGGCTTCAAAATAAATTTAAAGGGCGTGAGACACATGAGCTCTGATGGCTGCTAGTTTGATTTAAAATGAAATGTGGACGCACGAAGTTTATTTTCTTAATAACCGTAAAAAGGAGACTGAACCTGTCGTGAGCCCAATGATCAAACAAAAATTTACATTAATGTATTTGAAGAAAAAAAGATTGACTGAAAAATTGTTCCAGCCTGTGTTTACAAGTATTGAAGTGGAATCCATGAAAAATAGAGTGCGTCAAAATTGGCAGTAGAATTTACAAAATGGACATAGTAGAGGGTTTATGAGATTTTGAAGAAGAACTCAGATAAAAATCCTTTCTTCGTACCTTTGGCTGACTATGCTTGTCTCAATTCTCCGCGAACTTGATAAAATAAATATTACTGTTCCACGATAAACTAACTATTAAAAATATAAAGTGAATAATATTTATTTTTTTCGTTCGTCAGCAACGTTGAAAATCAAAGTTAAATAAAGTTAATGGTGATTCGGAATTTATGATTCCTACGTGCGCAGTTTCACGTGAATCCGTTGATTCATTTCTTGGGGACTCTTGAATAACTCAACTGTTCAAAATTCCAGCGGAGTCTGATAAACTAAGAAAACAGAAGTAATCTTGAGTCTACTTTTTTTCCCCTCGCTTTATTTTCCGCCTCAGAGCATCCGAGGATCAAAGTCTCATTCCTCGGAAGACGAGGTTCCAGCCTTTCGAGTGGCTCATCCCTTGAGTATACACACTTGAAGACTGCGAGATTATTCATGAACGACGAACAGGTGTAATCTAATCTAGTCGGTAAACCGAGTGTTTCCACGGGAAACTTTTTGATCCCCCAAATCGTGGAGTCAGTCATTGAGTGTCTCGTGATGGAATGCGAAGCCATTCCATGGCGATGACGTCAGAGTGCGCTAATTACTACGGGGAGGGCTTTTGGGTGACGTGCGACGACGCGTCGTTTTGATGTCGTTACGTCGGAGGGAAAGATGGCAAATTGCTTTGGGACTCAGTGTAATGATTGGGGTTGTCACTCGTCAGGCTTTTGGTTATTTATTTTTTATTTTTTCCATTAATTATTGATCATTTACTTGTTAGGTGACCTGCACTCTCGGATATTGGATGCAGGTATTTTGCTGGTGCGAAGAAAAGGCGCGGGGAAATTATTCATTGGTACTTGTTTGGAGGGAAGTGGCTGATGCCAGGTGGTGGCAATTTGCGGAATTGCTTTTTCTTTCAGTTTTCAGATGCTCCAAGATGTTCAATATTTTTTATTTTAGGTCTGTTTTTCCAAGACTCGTGAGGGGGTTTTTTCAGAAATATTAAAATTATTTTTATTTTATTTGGAAAACAAATTAAATCAATTAAATTCAGTGTTCGTATTTTCAAGCCGTTCCCGTTGGTGAGAAGTTGACCCAGTCGAGTCAAGTCGCTTGGTTCTCGTCGGGGTTGCAAAAAAAAAACGGGGCTTCCATCAAACGTGTCGATAACTCACGATGATAATATACCGTGGTGGTAATAATAATATATAATAAATGGCGAAACTTCCAGAAGACTCGCTGCGTGACCGGAATGACTTTTGCACACACTAAAAGCCCAGTTCCTAGATAACTTTGTCGAAGTCCATGATACCCCATGACTCTCTTCTGGGGCATCAGAAAAGGGGTGGAGGAAATAACTTTGTTGGATCTCGAGAACTTCTTGATGTATGGGCTTTTCTGAAGAGATCGGGGTTCCTGTAGAAGTTGTTTCACGTTGTTTTCCAGTGGGTTAAACTTTCAAAAGCGTGCTTTCTACTGTTCAATAAATTTTTAATTGATTTTTCGAAGATCTTGAGCGGCTCCGTAATTTTTAAAGAAGACTGGTAATTTTTGGTATTTCAGAGGTTGTAGAATTCTGAAAGTTTCTTTCGTAATCGTGGGCTTTTATGGAAATTTCCGAAAACTGAAAGTTTAGTCGAGGCTCGTGGATATACGGTTTTGTCGATGACAGTGAGGCGTGAAATGTGGCGGTTTTTGTACCCGTCGTCACTTTATTTTTTGTTGAATTTCCCAATCTTCTTCCTGCTTTTTGATTTATGAATGACTGGCAACAAAGAGGAACGGGTCTTCGGATTTAATTTGGGTTGTACCTTCGTGGATTCGCTCCAGAAATCGCCATCATCATTAGCTTTGCTTGAGCTGCGAAACGAAGTGTGCCACCATGGTGTTGAATACGTACGTCACTTCATCGTTACTTTCCGTGATTCTTTCAGCTTCCAAAACCGACTCATTTTCCGCTATAAATGCATATTTCCATTGGAACGCATGTCCAGTATTTTAAACCACTCAATTTCGAAAAGTGTTCTTCATTCAAAACGAAATTTTCTACGTTTGAGATAATTTAGACATTTTAGGCGGAATAAATTGTAAAAATTTAGGATCACGCTGTATTTCCCTGATCAGCTACCAACGGGAAGAAAAATGTTCCGAGCTTTGCGTGATGAATTTAAAATAAAAATGTACATAAATTAAACATATCTTTCTAAGTTTCCTGTGTGCTGACCCAGTTGTGTTGCATGTGTGGGATATATTTACCTTTAGGTAAAAATGACGAAGGAATAAGTAAGTTGAAAAGACCATTCGGAAATGAGAAACTTTGGCGCAGTAAATTTCTTGAGAGAACTTCAGTTTTAGTCAGGAAAAATAGCTTAGGATATATTTACCTTTAGGTAAAAATGACGAAGGAATAAGTAAGTTGAAAAGACCATTCGGAAATGAGAAACTTTGGCGCAGTAAATTTCTTGAGAGAACTTCAGTTTTAGTCAGGAAAAATAGCTTATATACTATTAGTTGAATATTAATTTTTATCTTAGCAATGTGAACGTCACAAGCTGTGTTCTTGAAAATTTCTTTGTATCATCCATGCTATTGAATATTATTTACGAAACGTGGGCTCGTGTGTTCTCAACGAAAAATAACTTCAATATTTCTGAATCTCGAAAAGTTGGCGCGAGAAGATAGTTTTTTTTTTTTCGTCGGAGGGAAGTTTCTTTCGAACCCCAAAATGTTGGAAATTCGAGTCGAACAGATGCACACATTGCACTTTTTTTCCGCGTTTGAAGAATGTTGCAATAACATTGTTGCGGAGAATCCCTTCTCGGATCTCGTCATGGCACGGAACCCCTTTTCCGGGTTTTCTTCCTCCGAGCATTTTGGCACCGGTTCCGGAGAGGGCAATCCATTCTCGCCTCCCGAAAGCCGAGAAGTTGGCCGTTACATTAAGAGGGATATAATACTTCGATAAAATGAAGGAGGAAAAGGGAAAAGAGAATAAGGAAAAAGGGACACGGGTGGCCCAGGGCCCATATTGCGGGCACCGGGTTCCTCGTCGGACCGCGCGTCACAGCCGTCGATCACTGCCTCGCGCTCCACAGGAAGTTCCGGGGGGAGCCCACAGGTCAGTTTATATGGGACACGGTTAAGGATCTGTTCTATTCTTCAATGCGGTAAAGCTACAGCCGCCTATTAAATGACGTAATTGCGCTTATCTTCTGCCATAATATATTTTTTTTTGCTCTCTGATTTTGTCTTGCGATGCGTCTACGAACCAGCCATGGCTCTTCGCGGATTCGCCGAAAAATTCCAGTATGCGCAGGTTTTTTCAAAAAATGTAATCGACCCCGCTCAAATATTTTTTTAAAAGCTCATTACATCTGTAAGTTCAATTTTTAATCTTGAAAATAACTTGGCAGCCGTAATAATGATTGCAACTCTAAAAGCATCTGAAGTAAAGAACCTCGATAAATCAAACCACCAGAAGTTAAAATGGTCCCTAAGTCAATTTTTTTTTTCAAAGTTCACGTCTGAATTCGTTAGAAGTAATGCATTAAAAACCCGTATAACTCGAAGGTTTTTCGTTTCATACCTCCGTAATTCGAATTTTCTGAGAACTTTTGGCTATTATTTTCTTGACACAGGAAAGAGAAAATCAATAAAATGGTAACTTGGTTTGTTGTGAAAGGAAGTGAAAGACTAATTGGGCAAATTAACCCTTACTTCCAAGTCTAGCATCCTGTCAACTCATTGAAGAAGCAATTTAAGGCCCAGACCATCACTGTTTATAATATCCTGCATTTTTTTGATTTTCCCCACCAACGAAAATGCTTGTTTCTTTGACTCCAAACCTCCGAAATTTGAATATTTGCTGGTCCCTTGAAATTCGACTTGTAAAGAAGTCTGACTGTAAAAAAAGAAATGAATGAAGAATTCCGAAAAGGGAGTCCACTGTATGTATGCATTTTAATTTTTTTTACATGTGATGTGAGACAATGGGGTAATTTTCTCAGAGTTGCCAACGACCGTTTGAGATGCGTACAAGGATCGATGGATGTTTTAGATTTTATGGATATATTTTCCTGCGGGTATAATGTGTTTCGTAGTTATTCAATGGGTTGGTATGTGCAGATAATTATTCCCTTATTTCGGCGCTCATTTCAAGTTCCTTTTGCTTTTTCGAGAAAATAATTTCTCATTAGCATTTTTTAAACCCCCCTTTCTTATGATGAGGGAATTTTCCGGCATTGTGAACTGGAGAAACACATCGCTGAGCCCGGGTTCAGTTCGCATAGCTCCAGAGCTTCTTGGTGTTCCCGATATGGCCCCTCATTTGGCTCCATTTCGGCAAAGTCCGAAGAATGGGATGAAGAAGGAATGGCCTTATAGAGGCAATGCGAAATATGTAGAGATCCTTCAAGGCCCCCCTCGGGTGTCCAGTCAAATATACCCTGTGCCAATTCCTAGACAAGATAAGAAGTTACGCCATTTCGATGTCGGCGGATAATTTACTGCATTAACGCGAATAGAAGACGGTATTTTTTTTTTTTTTGCTCTCTGATTTTGACTTGCGATGCGTCTACGAACCAGCCATGGCTCTTCGCGGATTCGCCGAAAAATTCCAGTATGCGTGGGTTTTTTTTTTTTCAATATAATCGACTCACTCAAATATTTTTTTAAAAGCTCATTACATCTGTAAGTTCAATTTTTAATCCTAAAAATAACTTGGCAGCCGTAATATTGATTGCAAATCTAAACGCATCTTAAGTAAAAGTTGAACCTCGATAAATCAAACCACCAGAAGTTAAAATGGTCCCTAAGTCAATTTTTTTAAGTTTACGTCTGAATTCGTTAGAAGTAATGCATTAAAAACCCGTATAACTCGAAGGTTTTTCGTCTCATACCTCCGTAATTCGAATTTTCTTAGAACTTTTGGCTATTATTTTCTTGACACAGGAAAGAAAAAAATCAGTAAAAAATTAACTTGGTTTGTTGTGAAATGCAGTGAAAGACTAATTGGGCAAATTAACCCTTGCCTCCGAGTCCAGCATCCTGTCAACTCATTGAAGAAGCAATTTAAGGCCCAGAACATTACTGTTTACAATATCCTGCAATTTTTCGGGTTTCCCCACAACGAAAATGCTTGTTTCTTTGACTCCAAGCCTCCGAAATTTGAATATTTGCTGGTCCCTTGAAATTCGACTTGTAAAGAAGTCTGACTGTAAAAAAAGAAATGAATGAAGAATTCCGAAAAGGGAGTCCACTGTATGTATGCATTTTAATTTTTTATACATGTGATGTGAGACAATGGGGTAATTTTCTCAGAGTTGCCAACGACCGTTTGAGATGCGTACAAGCATCGATGGATGTTTTAGATTTTATGGATATATTTTCCTGCGGGTATAATGTGTTTCGTAGTTATTCAATAGGTTGGTATGTGCAGATAATTATTCCCTTATTTCGGTGCTCATTTCAAGTTCCTTTTGCTTTTTCGAGAAAGTGATTTCTCATTAGCATTTTTTAAACCCCCCTTTCTTATGATGAGGGAATTTTCCGGCATTGTGAACTGGAGAAACACATCGCTGAGCCCGGGTTTTCAAGCGTATCGAGGTCTCGAAGAACCACAAGGGCTATACCGGGGAGTAAACCGAGGTAAAGCCGTTTCAGGCTTCTTACCCTACTTCTTCCTTACCGGAATATCTCCGTTACGCTTTATACATCTCAGAGAAAGAATAGGAAGAGTGTTTGCTTGGACGTGAAAAAAGGGAGAAGCCAGAGAGAAAATGGCCTGTCATCTCGACGTCATACCCGGCGGCTGCAATAAGTCCCGCGCGGATCTGCATATGGCATTTGAATAAAGCCCCTACCCCCTTTTTTTTCTTCTTTTATTTTAGTGTGTCGTCGGAGGTCTGCTTCTGTATGCGATTCCGATTGCCAAATCCTTCCTCTCTCTCTCTCTTGTTTATTCTTGGTGTCCTCCAGCTTTCCCATCTTTCTTCTGTTTCTCATCTTCCCTCTTCTTCTTCGAACATCTGTCGTCGACGACTTGGCAAACAAACACGAATCCTCTTCCGGGCATCTCGTTTTTATCCCGGAATGGTTCGTTATTTGCTCTCGTTCGTCGCTCTCTGAAATTGCTGGCATCTTTCTAGGAAATGTGTCTCATAATGTCATCTGGAAAATTCCTGAGCCCTTATCTAGGGGTTTGTTTTTCTGCCGACCTCGTCGATTTATTCGCAGTGAAGCTTTGCAGAGGGAACGAGAAATAAATTATTCTGATGGGAGCTTCATTATTATAAGACCTCGGGAGAAACCACGAAAACGTCGTGGCGAAGTCGTAACTGAGGTTTTAGGACTCGGGGATTTCAATTGTAACATTTCATATTATCTTTGAAATATTCTAAACTTGTTGGGGTGAACGTTTATAACGGAAATGGCGCGGTTTCAATGGAATAAAGTGGCTGATGGTCCTCCTAAAATAAATGAATTTTACAGCTGACTTTAAAAGTTGAAAAGGTGCTCGGGGTAAGTTTTTCTCTTCCGCATGATTAGAATCGGAAGTATAATTTCGAATGGAGCCATTTTTTCTGTGATGATGTAATTACAATTTGTAAGTGTGCCGAAACAGTCAAAAATTGCTTCGAACTTTTGCGTTGAACTCTTGACACTAAGACCATTAAAAATACATTTTTGAAAATGTTTTTCTATGATTTTCAGGTTATTGTAAGTTCACTTGTCATTTCAACTAAATCATTTTGTCTCTATTCTGTAGTGTGATTAGTTTTCCAAGTTCCTTTTTGAATTTTATTTTTTCTTCATGACTTTCCTGAAGAATCCAAAACCTTTTTTAATTACACCTGTGCCCGTTGACCAGCTTCGAGTTGTTAAGGGCAGCAATTTTAAGTGATTGACACGATGTAAGAGATGATGTCCGACATGGAATGCAGGTAGTCGAGTCGTAAAAAAGAACCAAACAAAAAAAGCTTGTCGAGTGTCGACAAATCTGGGAGTAGCCTTGTGACAGAGAATCCTTCGTCATCCCGAATTTCCGTGGGCATGACATATGTGCTGCTTTTTCTTAAGTTAATGCGTCGTAAAAAGTTTATCAACTTAAAGGTACAAAAAAGAGAACAAATTTAAAGGTTCATTACGTTTAAATAAAATCAGCCAGAACACCTTTCTAATATTTTTTCGAGTGCTTTTTTTCCGACACCGAACATATTTACAAAAGCAAAGAAGGCTTTGTTTAATCTGTTTCAACGGTGACTTTAATGTTTGAAATGAAGAATGAGAAAATGTTCATGATCATCGGACATCACCGCAAAGCCGAATCAATTTTCATGGTCGTACATTTTGAGCCCAGAAACGAGATTTATTCATTCATTTATTAGAAACGTTGCGGTGTTGAGAGATGTGAGTACGGTACTGAATTGAATCGGGACATTTTCGAAGCCGTGATGAATAAAAAACCGAATAATTTATAATAATATACCTTCCTGTCCGTGATTTTTAAAATGCAGAAATTCCCAGTCAACTGAGAACACCGAACTGAATGATGCAAATTTTCCTCACTCCTGAATCAATTTTTTTTAAATCGTGCGAGATTCAAACGATTGTTCGATTTGCCCGTTATTTTTGCGTTAAAAATTCAAATCGTGTTTTTATCGTCTCTCATCGGCTGCGTTTGTTCAGGATTGATTTTCCGTCTGCGGGTAAATTGGATACTATTTCAATTTTATGCATGCACTTGATGATTCGAACGCACATTAATAATGATATCGACATTGGCTGAATAATGCGGGAAAACTGCTGTAAAAAGATAGCATCGATCGTTCGGAAATGTTGCATTCTCGTCGCGATTTTGCAGGAAATATTTCGCCTATTAAGAATGCCAAATATCCGTGAAATCGTGCACGAAGTAAGATTACTTTTTGGAAGACCCTAGTCGAAAGCATACGCAATTATTTCGAAAAAAAACACAGTTCAACTGCCACACTTGCATGTTTCATGAATTTACCAGCTGTCAAAGTGGAACCAATCATACGTCAAATGATCTGAAAAATCGTAATGGCAACAAATGCCCCGAAATGACAACCGTTTGGCATTGCTAAAGTGTTTTTGATCCTGCAGAATAGAAAATGCTCTCAACAACCTATTTTTAAGCTTCTTTACTCCGAACGTTTATAAAAGTAGCGACTAAGGCGCCCCCAAAAACTTCTAAAACTGATTTTTTAAATACTAAATAAAGGAGGAACCCCTAAGATGCTTTGATTTGAACCATCCCTTGTGCGTCTTATGCAAATAATGAAGACACCAACTTTTCTAGGCGTAGAATCCAAAAGTCAGCAAAGTTGAGGTACAGATTTATTCGAAAAACATTGAAAGTGTGTAACTTGAAGCCTCGGGAGCTTCAATATTGCCCCGTATAAATTTGAATCCTGGACACGTTTTTCCTGCCCTCATAAAAGACTGTACATATCCATGTCCATCGGGAAATGTCACGCAGTATGTGGAGGGGTTAAAAGGGGTGAGATGTCTAGAAACCCCCCTTTTTTTCCCCCCATCATGTGTTACCCTCTTTTTCCCTACCCGAAGCTTATCAGCGACTCACAGGCTCGTTTGCGCCTAGGATCTATACCCGCTTTCTTGGGCCCTGTGGAAGTTGACGGATGGATTTGACCCACGAGGCCCGAATATACTTTCAACATAGACGTTGCAAAAGTTTCTGGTTTTCCGTCGGATGAAAAGTTGGGAAGCTTTCAGCGGTGGACGTGCTGGCTTTTACAAAATAATGACGCCGTTGGGCAGACTGTCGTCAATTAGGGGCTCGACAACGGTCGTCCACTCGTCTTTGGGTACCGTCTTTTACGCTTCCTCTAACTTATTACCCACGCTTTACCCCTTTTGTTTCAATGTTTGATGGAATTTGCGTTTTAAATTTTGTGCGGAATTCGGCCGAAAGAAGTCGTGCTTGATCGAAATAATGTTGATAGGGGATCAAAGCCTCGTTGATCAACCCTGGATTCTGATGAGAAATTTTAAATGGTCGTTTCTTGTATACATTTTTTGCGGTAATAGGATAATTGACCCAATAATTTGTGCTATTATTTGTTGTTTAATCTTCATTTGAATGGTGAAACTGCGTTTGGAATTACAGTAGACGAGAATCCAGACGAAAGTTATGCTTAATCAAAGTAATAAAATAAAACCCCATTGATCAGCACAGGGAAGAGAATCTTATCGAAAAAAACTCAAGAGTTTTTCCAAAAATAGTGTGGAGAATTCACGCGAAAAGAATTACGCACACTTCATCTCGACAGAATCTGTTGACTTTCTTCAATTCTCTGGGGTTTTCTATTTACAGTACAATATTTATTTAAAGCTGATTTTGGAATTATTCTCAGTTGCGTTGATATAATCAATTTCAAGACTTCATATTTAATTATTCCTGTACGTTTTGAATGTTCACAAGGATAGCATGGACTTTTCTAGCAGAATTTGATTGCAATTTGTTAATTGTGAATGCGCGGAAGCCCTTTGGAAGGAAATCTACGATGGCGAAATATTTCATGGAATAAATTTCAAATGTCAAGACTTATTCCGTTTTTTGAAATTTCAGAATTTCTCAAAATTTTTGGAATCTCATTTTCTTGGAATTTTAGAAGTTGAGTTGGTTTCGTCACGTCATATTTTCCCAACTTGTAAACCGGTAGACTCGGTTAATGATTTTTTCTGGTAGGTTTGGTAGTGAATAATGGATTCATTGTGGTTTTCACCCTACCTTAGATATAATAATTAAAAGGACAGCTTGACATAACTTACAAAACCTAGCCAAGAAAAAAACAAAACAAATAGTAATATATAAAAAAGGAAGACTTTGATAAAGGGCCCTAAGAGGTCTTTGACTTTTGACTATTCGGTCGGTCGTGGGGGACATTGCACTTGTCGGCTTGCGGGTCTTCTCCACCCTGAGGGCAAGCTCTCGAGCCCGGCCTTGACCATTGACCCCTTCGGTTTGATTAACAAGAACAGGATCCTCGCGAGCCACGATTTATCACATTACCCTCCCGCAGGCGCAATTAGCAGGCACGGAGGCAGTGGGGCGCGGAAATTCGTGGCATCGCCGCCTAGCGACCGTTGACCCCCACTTCGCTCCGTCATTCCCCCCCCATCTTGGCTTGCTTGCTTGCTAGCTAGCTTTATTCCATTCAGGAAAGATGGAATCTATTATGGGGGAAAAAAAAAAGTTAAGAAGAGAACAAATAAAAGTAGTCGCGGTCGCCGTAAGGCACCGCAGTCCACGCTTTTACAGGCGCCTAGTTTGGAAGACGACGCGCGCCTGAACTTAAAGGAGACTAAAGGGAAGTTTTTTTTTTTTTTTACAGGGTTTCCGCAGAAAAAAAATTAAAAACAGATGGCTTTACACGCGTAAACTTGAATGTCACGCTTGTGGGTATTTTGTTCGAAATTAATTTTTCCAGCGCACTTTCTTAACATTCAATTTTTTTGGGTCTCGAGTAGTCCATTTAATCTACGCTTGCTTGATCTCCTGACACAATAGAATGAATAGAAATCAGGGATTTAACGCATGTCTTCTTGGCTACTTGAAACATGCGTTGATGTGGATGTGATAAACTTAAATTACAGATTTGATGTATAAATTACAAGATTCTAGTGGCCAGGAGAACCAGTGAAATATAATAACGCCCACAAATTGAATAAATCAAGGAATGTGAGACGCATATTCCGATGTTTTAAGGATAGCGCAAAGGAACGAATGAAGAGAGCACGTTTCGGTAATGGTAGATATTGAAATTATTCAATTCGAAAGATTTAGATGCTTTCAAGAAGGACTGGAATGTTTACAAATGCTTAATTGAATTTGGTTTTGAACATAGCTCTTCTGCGCTTCATCTCGGTGGAATTTTCTGGTCCTGTTTGCAAGAATGAATATCCTGGAAAAAACTTTTTCTGCTCTCTTTTGGTTTAAAATTCTGGAATTCTTAGTTGTTAATGACCTTAATTAAGTGGATAAAGTCATTCTTGTCGCATGAAAAATCGATGAATAGCTGGCAAAAAGTTAAGTGAAGTAATAAAGGGGAAATGTACTCGTGAAAATGCCAGACCTTCGTCTACCGGTAGATCACAGGCTGGTTTAGAACTGATAATTTCGCTTCATTTCTAAATCCTAGGATATAAAATTGATAAATAATTCATAAAAAAGGGGATACCTTTTTTTAGAAATATCGTTTTCTCATTCATAATTTTTAACCATCTATAGGCGTCGATGATCAAACTCGTCAACGTTATTAAGATTGACGAGGAAATTGTGCTTTCGAATTTGATATTCATATTTCGGCGAGAAATTGTAAAAAGATTTCGTCTGCGAAGTGGTTCGTGTACTGTTGCCATGCACATCTTTGATTCAGGTTCCACTCCTAGGACGAATTCCAGTCTCGGGACAATTAATTCTCATTATTCTAACAGAGAATGCCAAACATCATTAGTGAAATCCCCGCCCGTGATCCTTATTCACGATCAGACCAATCATCATTAACATATCGTGGGCATTCCGGAAGTTCAACCACGAAGTTCATTCTTCAAAGGCACAG
>CAJPEX010002037.1:0-45090 GCA_905338405.1 Notodromas monacha
TCTTCCTCACAATAATTTCATGGACACCCATAAATAAATATTCATGGAACATAAATATCGCAGCGAGGATCCTCAGGTTGAATGCTACTCAGAGCGAAATATTTCATTATCGAGTAAATCTTCAAAAGAAAAATACCAATACTTTTGCTTATGAAATGCATTCCCCGTATCTAACGTTTTCTTTTCCTCTTCGAGAAAAATTCGGATTTCGATAGCAAAAAAAGGAGCATCCGAACAGTCTAATTTTGCAACACAAGGGTATTTCGCAGTTTTCTGGAAAGCTACTGTTGGGAAACGAATCTACCAGACTCCCCCTCGGTTAAAGTTCAATAAAAAAAAAGAAAAGGATTGCAATGCATTTCGCAAGGGAAAAACCTGAAGTACTTGCCCTCAAAAGGTACAACCCTTTTCAAAAAGCGTTGTGAAGGAGAAGTGCGTGGCCAATGCCAGAGCCAAGATCCGGTCGCGAAATCGGCGGATAATAATCGTCCGATGGAATCGCGGGCTGCCGGTTCAATGTCGGATCCGAAATGGAACGCTCAAACGCCGGCAAACGACTCGCCATGGTCTTCAGCGTTTTCAAAATATCCACGAATTCCGGCCTCACAGACGCGTTGAAGTTGATGCAATCGTGAAGCAACTTGGATTCGGCGTGTCGCCACGAATCTAAAAAAAAATTAGAAGAGAATGTAAAAAGCCCTCTGACAAGGTAAAATGAAACATGTGCGCTCGAACGCAAAATCTTCCACACACAATCGATGAAAACAATCGAACAAATTTATAGGGTGGGACGTCAATAAATTTAACCCCCCAAAAAACTAGCAAAATTCTACATTTACCGCATTTACTCTTGCATCACACGCCTTCTAGTAAGACACGCACTCCGTTTGATAAAATCCTACCCACGAATACGACGTGCACCCCTTTTCTAGTTGCTGAAAGACTAAAATATTTCAAAAATATGAGACACAGAATTCAAATTTGAACAAAAATTTAACCAGAATTGAATCACTTTTCAATTTTATTGATTTTTACTAAGTTCCTTTCAAAAATTCCCATTATTGTACAAGAATGTTATCCCCGTCTACAACGCTCAACCCCCTTTCTAATATCAGTTTCAAGAAAAAAAATGCGAAAAAATTCTTAGAAAATAGGTATTTAATGTAAATAATTGAAAATTAATCAAATTCATGTTAAATTCAAGTCTAAATTCGAATTTAGTTTTTAAAACATTGCATTGTGGTTTCAGAGTCACTAAAAATGGGGCGCGCGTCTTACTTGGGGATAGCATTTAACGAAAACTGTCTACTGAAAAAAATAAGTAGTACAGGTACTCGAGTAAATACGGTAGGCAAGAAAGGTACCCAACTAGCGTACAATAGTTTATCCCATCTAATTTCTAAGGTCGTCTTACTCTGTTTTGCGCGATGTCTCATAAGGTTCGTTGAGGCGTGCATTACTGCCTTTTAATAAGAATGTTTTCTGTACAGGCCGAAGTCCATAGGCGGCGGCTGGTACTTATTAATCTGGTCCTTGTTGTTGATCCGCATATAAGGCAGCTTCCCAGAAAACAGTTCATACAACACGATTCCGTACGCATACACGTCGCTCTTGAACGAGTAGGGATTCGGCGACGACATTCGTATGACTTCAGGCGCCATCCAGAGAATGGAACCAGTGGGCTGATGAAACCGACCCTCAGTCCATTTCGTTTTCACTGTCGCCAGGCCGAAATCCCCGATTTTCACGGTCATATCATAAGTCAAGAAAATGTACAACGAAAAGTCCAGCGCTACTTACTACGAAAACCGTACGTTCATCAGTTGAGGAACCCGTCAGACAGAACGATACAGTTAATTATGGACTTTTACTGTTTTTTCTAACGTTTTTATTCTCTTGCAGTGTCCGAAACACATAAGACACGATACGAAATTCGATAACGAGATATTAAAAAATATACGTTGAACCTCTCTGAAACCAAATTTTATGATCCCGACAGACCTTTAAGGAATACAATATTTATTCACCTCCTCCACAAAGATATAACCTACATAACGAATTGTTTGTTCCCTCTGTGTCGTTGCATAAACGCCAATTTCATATTGAGAATGTGTAATCTATTTGCTACAATACCACGTTCATCCCGAACAGTTTTGGCAATAAGAGTATGGGACAAAAAAATCAATATTTGTACTTCATCTGTGTTCACACAGTCAAAGCATTAGAAATTAAGCCTATGACAATTTACTTTGATATGTGCCAATTCCTAATTGATGTAATGGAAAGTTCAAGCCAAATTCTTCCGAAAAAATTCCGTTTAGCGTCCAGTAGAATTGAATAAGATATAGTACTTACTTTAACGTCCAACCGGATTTCCTGAACGTGAAGATGCTTGTAAAGCGAGGAGCCTTCACACCACTGCGTGACAATGGCCAGCGAGGGATCCGTAATATACCCCATAAACAACAAAATGTTGACATGTCGCGTCTTTCGTAAAACTGCCACTTCGTTCTTGAATGCCTGCAACTGGGCCGGCGAGGGTTCGGTAACGTTCAACATCTTAATCGCCACCTGGCCGTAAAAGAACCCGCGGTACACGGTCCCGAACGAACCCGACCCGATTCGCGGCCCAACCAACACTTCCGTTTTCGACAGTTCCCAGTCCTCGTAGGCTTCTGACGTACCGGCTCTCACTTTCTTCGCGGAATCATCCGCGGAACGCGCTCTGGGGCGTACAGAACGTACTCCGCTCGTCGGGGAATTCAAAGCACTTTGAGACGAAGGGGACGGAGAAGTTAAATGCGCCTGGACATGGTTCAGCAACAAGTGGGCTGCTCCTGCAAGTCACGGAATGAGAGTGTCATCACATCTTGGAAACCAATGTACAGAAAAGATAAGGTGAATGCTATTTGCTCGCAAAAAAAAATGAAGATACAGTCAAAACTCACTCAAGTCGAATTTCAAGATACCAGCAACAAAAAAATCTAGTCACGGAAACGAGCATTTTTGTTTGCCAAAGATAAAAGAATGACAGGAAATTGGGAATGGTAAATCAAATTCTTTAATGTAACGTAATTGTTAATTCTGGGCCTAACCTTGATTCTCAAATGAGTAGAGAGGATGCTGAACTTGGAGGCAAGGGTTCATTTGCACAACTTTTCTTTCATTTCCTTTCAAAACACATCAAATTAAAATACTTTCTTATTGCTTTTCTCTTTTCTGTGTCAAGAAAATGATAGCCAAAAGACTTGAGAAATTTTGAGCTCGAGAGGTTTTAAATGCATTGTTTAAAACAGAAATCAAGTGGGGATTAAAAAAAAAACGACTTGGGGAGGTTCCAGTTATCGAGATTCAACTGTAAAAATATAAAATTCCACATTGAGTCGCGCCACCACCGACCGAAGGGCCTTCAATAGAATACCTACTCCTAGAGGAGCAAAAAGGGACAGATTGTTTTGACATAAGCAGAGATCAGTAAACTGGCCTAGCTTTCGCAACTTGCTACTTTCGATACGTTTGTTGTCGTGGTTTGCAATCAATGCAAAAATCCCAAGTCACTCGGCGATCCAGATTTATGAACAGCTAATTGTATCTTCAACTGCTCATAATCATGCAGCTGGGATTAACAGGAAAACATTCAGAAAACTCACAGAAAGACCCACTGTTCTACCGACTAACTATTGAGACTTTTGCATTTGTTCGTACAGATTGAAAAGAGCATGACATGGAGACAGTATTATCCCAATTCCCGTATGCAAAGGTTTAAAAATGCCTGCATTCAGCGCCGGTGATTTCATCTTACATGATTTTCCTACGAGGAGTAAAACGATACTGCATTAGATTTTCTCTTGGGCCGTGAACAACGTAATTTGTTCCAAGATGTGTTTCTCAAAATTCAACGGACCATAAAATAAAATCAGAATGGAAACTGACCTTGGCCGGGTGGAGTGTTTGGCAGTCGACCTGACCCCATCGCAGCATAGTTGGCCGCAAATAAGCTAAAAGGCACGTGGTCATTCGACGGCAAAATAATCGTGGAGGACACATTCGGGGCGGAAGTGGAGCGTTCCCGAGGCAAAGAACCGGAACCGATAACAGGCCCGGAGCTGATCACAGCCGTCCTCGGCGAATGCTCCCCGTCACCAGATGAACTTGATGCTCCACCATGACTGCCTCTTCCGTGGGTTTGCGTACCAAATCGCGTCATCTGATTCAAGGCTAACATGCGAGCAAACTCAATGTTGGCGTGCCTTTGCGTGATTTTCACTTCACACTGTCTCGGAGCACCATTAAAGCAGGTTGGATGGACACGAAGACCGCAAGCCCGGCAGATAATACCGTTGAGGTAGATCATTTTCTTGCAGCAGTCGCAAACGGAGAAAGAAATGGACTTGTGAATGTCATGGAAACGACGAACTGCGACTTGCTGAGTGAGAACTGAAAACGGATTCACGTCTGACGTCAACCGGATCACGATTTCGTCCGAATTCACGGAGGCTATGTCTTGATCCCATGATATGGGATTAGGACTACTTCTCGACGCATAAACTGAACACCTTTCCGGATCCAATTTACGATTCTTCATTGCTTTTGATAGGGCTTCTCGGATCGTGTTACCAGCTTGGACCTAAAAGGAGAGACATTTTTAGGAAAATGGTCATCAGGCGAGGACCTAAATCAAACGGACTTGTAGAGACGTTCTCTGGTCATACGGCAGATGAAAACGTATTAGACGCTTCAAAGGTGATTTTGTGGTTTGAGTCAATCGCACAGCGCTGTTTTCATCAGATCCAGCAGCACCAGCGCTCGAATGAAATGCAGGATTCACCAACGGCGACTGCGGGCCTAGGTGATCATCACTGTCCGCGTAAAAATCTTCACTTTCAGAATGCGACGTTGCATTGGCCGGGAAAAATGCTTCTTGGCGTCGGTTACTAAGCTGGTCGCGCAATTCTGATTCACGACCCTCCAAATCATGAAGGCGACACGTGAGCTCCTTATATTCATGCAAGTAACACGGCGGCGGATAACGGGCGTTCGCGAAGCTAGCATTAAGGGCGTCGATGTTGAAACGTGTTATACGGATGAGGCTTTGGGTATTTCTCAAGTCATCCTGGAGATCATCAGTAGTCGGGGACCTGTTCCCGTTCATCTTCGGTTCTCGGCGTCCAAATCCGCTCGCAAGCTGCCCACAGGGTATGATGATACACTAACTTATTTCGGCATCACACTCACACAATGAACTGTCACGTCTCTCGTAAGTAAAGCCTTCAAACGATTTCTCAGCCAATCTGCGAAAATAATAAACCGTGAACACCGCAGAACACATCGTGTTTCATAAAATGATGATTAAAATAACAGCAGAGTGGAACTCGAAGTTTATTTCGAACGGACAAATGCAGTGCTTGGGGACTTCCGCAAGTTGTTCTCCTGGAGCCTCACTATCGTGTTATATGGGCGCTGCCATGTTTAACGGCCGTTCCAGACGCGTTAAATCCTGCATCACATAGGTGTCACTATATTTCATCTTCACCAATTCCACTCGTCTGCATTATTTACACTGTACAGTACTGTACTGTAGTTCCATGTGGATTCAACCGTCGTTGATATGCGTGCGTAAGCACGCGGCGCGCGGTAATATAGTGGGAAATATACAAATCCTGTCCTCGAGATCGCGGATTTTCTCCAATCCTCCGTCTCCCCCCTTTTCATATCTGGCTATGATACGCATTTCCTCGACGGACTGAGTCGACTTTGGCACAGCTTGTCGTCATCAGTTCTGCACGTGACGCAGGGTAGTGAAACCGATCGTCGCGAGATTCTTCATTCTCATCGATCCTCCTGCTGCCGACAATCGGACCTGTGTACTGTATTATTAACAGCGCGAACCACGGCGCATATGCACTTCCCACGGTCTCTCAATATTCCGTGCTAAAATCATTCATGCACCGCGACTGGATCTTTTATCTTCTCTCTCTATATCACTCTCTGCTCTCGACGTCTATTATCAGAATCAAGTTTGAGAGACGCAGAAAAGATCTGCGATTTTTCTCTCTCTCTATCTCTCTCTCATCTCTATTGGACATCTACAAATGTTCAGAATACTGTGATGAAAGAATCGAGAGTTGGAGACAGAGGGAACGGGGTACAAATTCAGGCGCAATATTTATTATTGTGGTCGTGACGATGATGAGTGAGTGTTCACGAAATAAAATCACGGCGCTGAGAGTGCTGAAGTGATTAATATTGAGAATGTTTTTTCTCTTTTTCTTGACACTAAGCTGCTGTCATGGAGAACTGTTTTCACAAATAATGGAATTGCAGGATGCAGCAGTACCCAAGTGGATGGGGAGCTATTCTTTGTGTGACCCCACGAATGGGGCACAGCACTGGGGTCACAATTGGTGTACATGAATTCTGGGGTTACAACCATGCACCTCTTGTAGACAAAATGTTGCTACCATTCCTGGGCTACATTTGGTGCACAAATGTGACATCACACAAATGCACCAACTGTAACCTTGGTGTAACTTTTTTGTTTATACACATTTGACCTTGAGTAATCCTGGTGTGAACACACCATTGGTGCACATTAGGGATATGTATGTGCAACAGAAGAACTTTGGTACATGCTTCAGGTTCACAGCAGGGTCACTGTGTAGAATGAATGAACAAATGAACAGAAAACTTTATTTGCTGCTTTTCAGCATTCACAAGGCATAACCAGAACTCCCGCATCCAACCCCCTCCCCACCCAACCGAGTAGAATTACAAACATATCCCCAAAGGGCACCAATTTCCCCACTTGGGTAATTTAACCAGAAAATTTATTGCTGTCTTGTAAATAGATGAGCCTGCTCATGTTCCCAGAATTCAGAAAGAGGGGGTTAACAGGGGGAAGGAAATTGGCAAGATAGGATGCTGCAGGGCTCCCATTGTGCATGCCTGCTGTTGGGTGCTGCCCTCATGCACTGCATGCACTTTTTTTCTGGATGACTGGATTGTTGAAACAGATTTTAAGTGAAAATAATTTTGAATTAACTAATTTTGAGCAATTTGTCATCCAAAAATAATAATAATAATGTGCAAGCAGCTGCTTGTCATTGCTGGGAGCTGTGAGGCGCGCCCAGAAAGCAGCATGACAGGAGCCTTGCAGCATCCTATCTTGCCAATGTCCTTCCCCCTTTTCACCCCCTCTTTCTGAATTTTGCAAAAAATGTGCAGGCTTTACAAGACAGCATGACATTTCTGTTCAAGTTATTGCATCCTGCATCTCCTTATTCATAACAACAGCTCTGCAGACCAGCAGCTTATAATGGAACAAGTTGCCAGACAACTTTTTTTCTGAAAGGTTTCACTCAAATTATTCTTGTAACCATTCCGTGGCACTTGGAACCATAAAACTGCATACCATTTGAAAGATACTTAAACAAGCTTTAATGATTTGATGCCTTTTTCATTGTCACTGCTCAATTTCCTATACCAAGCTATTCCAAGTCATAAATCAGTTCCTTTTTTTGGCCCACCCTGTATATTGGTCAAGAAGAAATGCTGTTATTTTATAAGTATATATTGAAGAACTAGTTGAAGTCTTGTATAATAAGAGCGTGTCAACATATAAAGAGACAGGTCTTCTTCAAAATGCAAAGAAGGAAGCTCAAACAGAAGCTATATGCACTACGACTTATTCAGTCTTGACAAAGATCAAACGCGTATCTCCGCACATCCTTCCAGCATCAGCAGTGAATCCCACGCCCCGATGAGATCCAATTCCTCGTGCAGATCGGCTTAGTGATTAATCCCATCAGTAAATAATCTTCAACTTCTTCCTTGTGTCAACATGGTGTATATATATATATACAGATCATGACTATACGACGCGCTACTATCAATTGACTGACAAATACAAAAATAAGTCCTGTGGATGTTATGGACATATCATTATCAAATTTGTGCTGGGAATAATAAGTAAGGCCGTGAGGGAGAAACGAAATACAGTGAGACCCCCAGATGCGGACATAATTGGTGCATCAAGAGTGTCCCTATGTCGGATTGTCCCCAAGTTGAATTTTGTTTTCCCATAGACTTACATTGTATAATTTTTATTTTTCTTGCATAGATCATCTTAGGTTGGAAACATCTGTATCTTGCAATTAAGCCTTATAAAAATCAATTTTCCTAAAATTTATTTTGGAATTTAATCCTTCAATGTCCCCAGGTTGAGTCAGTGTCCTCATGTTGGGTATTTTTTATGATTTTTTTTTGTTAAAAATAAATATTGTCCAATCGTCCCCATGTTGAGGTGTCCGCATGTGGGGGTCTCACTGTAATACTATACTGACGTAATCATGCTGACAGGAAAAAATAGCATTCTGCGCTGCAAAAAAATAAGGAAATACGAGCCACGATACATTGGAATCTCGTTATACCGAATTCCTGCTTCGAATATGTTATGCATGTGCCTACTTCATGTAAGTGCAGTTTTTAAATTGTTCTTTAGATTTTTAACTTTCTACAAAATTTTTTTGGTTCTAATTCATTTATATATTTGTTGGGATTCTACCTGATGTTTCCACAGAATATCCCTCTGTGATTCATGCAATATACCAAATTCATGGGTACTTCCAATTTGTTGTGAAGTCCTCACTTCATGCGTGCAGTGTTTTTAATTTGTTTTTAGATTTTCCCATTTTTACAATGCTGTATTTTGGGCTCCAATTTATTTGTTTGGTTAAATAAACTCTACTTGCTATTTCCACAGATATACCCACTATGATTCATGAAATACACCGGATTCATGCTTCAAATTTGTTGTACAGTCCCTACACTTATTCAGAAGTAGATAAGTGATTTTAAATTTTGTAAATTATTTTTTGTCGATTTCCACAATATTTTGGGTTCCAATTTATTTGTTAACCTTGCGAGAGAAAATCCCACTGCGATTCATGCAATACCAGTTAGCCCTTGGATGGTGCAGGATTCCTTTGCCATCCTGCGGCAAAGTCTTGATTTTTTTTCAAGGGGAGGGGCATTTCAGTTTGGGATTAAAGTCGTTAATTCCAACACTGGATTACTGTCCTTGAGCCTATCCTGGAACAAACATGTCAAAAAAAATCTTTCCGCACTTCACAAGTGGACCAACCTCCTACAGGAAAAAAATGATCAAGTCCCAACATCTGGGGTAATACATAAAGACAAGGTTAATCCTGACTACAATATTCCCTGAAAAGATTATTCCAAACTGACAATGAAGTTGGGCCTGAGGACTTATTCCAGACACCCTTCAGTTTGACCAAAGGTCATAGAAATGCCTCTAGGTTGCCAAGGCCCAAGTCAGGAAAAATCTGGGTGCGGAAAATCCCATTTTCTCAAGAAGTCCCCAATGTTAATCCTATCCTGGTATTGCATAAAAAAATGCCATCCACACAGTGAGGAATTTTGTTTTAGTCAAAATTTTCTGCAGGATTATAAATAAAATTCTGGACTTTTTCCTGACTTGGGCCTTGGTTCAAAAATTATGTACAGTTGAACCTCTTTAAGTTGAACCTCCCTAAGTCAAATGCCTCCCTAACTCAAATTTTTTTTCGATAGTTCCCATCTGATTCCATTATAAACACTGCATTAAAAAATTTGAAGTCTTTTGCTCTCAAACCTCTGTAAGTCAAATTTTCTGAGGCCTTTTGGCTACTATTTCCTCAAAACATGAAAGAAAAAATCAATGAAACAAATGATTTTATGCATCTTGAAAGGAAGTGAAAGACTGATCAAGCAAATTAACCCCTGCATCCAAGTACATCAAGCTGAAAACTCATTAAGAAGCAAGTTTAGGCCCGGAATATCCTCATTTTCAATTTCCTGCATTTTTAAATATTATCCTTGCAGCAAAAAAACAATTTTTTCCCTAACTCAAAACCTTGTATGAAAACCTCCCCAAGTCAAATTTTTTTCCTGGTCCAAAAAATTCAATTTAGAGATGTTCAACTGTATTTTTTAATTTGCTGTCCTCATGGGAGCAAGATTTTGTGAAAACATCCCAACTTTGCTGCACAAGGGTTAAAAAGCTGCTGTGGGGAGATAATATTATAGATTTCTCCTGTTGCAGACAAAACAACTTTTTTCCTAATCTCTCTCCTTATAACAGGAAATAACAGTTTTCCTGAAAATATCACTGATTTCCTCTTATTCCTCAGCAAGCAAGTCCTGCGCCTGAAGAAAAAGTTCCATTTTTCCTTTCCTTCTTACAAATGCCGAACACAAGTTTTAATGCCACTGGGTTTATTTTACAAGTATAAGCTTGTTTCATCAAACTTCTATAAAGGTACCCACAAAATTGTTTATAATAAAATACACTGAGACACCCACATGCGGATGCCTTGACATGGGGATGATTCAACATGGGGAAATTTATTTTTTAGCAAAAGAATCATAAAAAAGGCCCAACATGAGGACACTGACTCGACCTGGGGACATTGCAGGATAAAATTCCAAAATAAATTTCAGGAAAATCAATTTTTATGAGGCTTAATTGCAAGAAATACATGTTCCCAACTTAAGATCTATGCAAGAAAAATTCTTTGGTACTTATTTCCCATCATTTTCCCATCCATTCAGCTAATTAAAAAAAAGCCCCATAGCAGAGAGGGACTTCCTTTCTAGCTCTCTTTATGACATGGATGTTATTTTTCCAGATGCCAACTTTTCAATGTACTGTACAGAGGTACACTATTCAATGTTCCAAATGCTTTTATTGGTCTGAAAATATATTCATTGCATCAAATTCAAGTGGCAAACAATTTTTTTCATGAAATTTTGAAGAAAATATCTTCCATAAAACACCAATTAAGTTATATAATGTAAGTCTATGGGAAAACAAGATTTGACTTGGGGACAATCTGACTTAGGGACACTCTTGATACACCAATTATGTCCTCATCTGGGGGTCTCACTGTATATTAAATCAAGATTATTGTTTAAAAAATTGATTTTTCAAAATAGGATATCAATTCCTTCAAGCCTAAGTTTTCCCTGGAAAAATCAAAAAGTTTAAAACACACATAACACAATTTTCCAACAAAAAAAAACACATTCATTACAGATAGGAGTACAGCAAAAAGTTTCTTCAGTGAAAACAAATGTATTTATTCCCATAAATGCAGTTGGACCTCACCTTTGGTCAAAATGAGAGGGGCCCATTGAAATTTTAACTTAATGAGTTTTTCAGTTTTTTTAGATCCTTTATGGCTAAGTAATTCAGTTGACAGGATGCTGAAATTCACAGCAATTGTAAATTTTACCAATGAGTCCTCCACTTTCTTTTGAAAAATATCATGTTACATTTTTTATTGCTCTTCTTTTTCCTGGGCCCTCGAAATAATACGGGAAAGTCCTCTATAGAAATATTACTAATGGAGGTTTGATAAGGGAAAATCTTGGAGCTAGAAATGTGCATTACGGAGTATTACATTTTTTTGATGGGAATTCAAAAATTACTAAATGAAATTTGACAATAGGGTGTATTTCTTGGGTCTAGTGTGATTGAGTTTGTTCATTCATGAATTCTTTGCATCCAGCTTTTCCAGGATTAATTATATGGCCTTTTAACATTGGAAATGAGAAAGGCCATTAACCGAGGCACCCTTGTACCATATTCACGATTTATTCTTTTTTGTGTCCGCCGTAATTTCCTGTGAATTATCTCGTGAAAAATAAAACGGAAAACGAAAAACAAAGAACAGGGGACAGAGTGAAGAAAAGACTGCATTTTTTTTTCGTGCGACACGCGATGATTCCTGTGCTGCTGCTGATTTTCGTGACCTCATCGTCAATGTCGTCAGTGATGACGTCCGGAAACCGAGGTCAAGTGCACGTCAGCGACGCGTTGTACCTGAAAAGCGACCCGATCCAGATCCTGACTGCGGACACGTTCAACAAGAACGTGCTTCGCAGCAAAACAGCCTGGATTGTTGAGTTTTACAGCACCTGGTGTGGTCATTGCAGAAACTATGCTGCTACTTGGAAGCAACTGGCTGTTCAGGTTTATGGTACGTTTTGTTTTTTCCATATTTTTTTTTAGCTTTTGTACAGTTTTCCCCAATCTGTGGTCCACAGACTGGTACTAGAAAGTTTGTGATCAAGGATCACGAAATAGTAAAAAAAAAAAAAAATGCAGGCAATCAGCCTTTTGAAGGCCAAGAACACATATTCAAAGGGTTTCCTTGAATATATGTTCCTTGTTTTTGTATAATTTATTTTATGATCAAGTTGAATGCAAAGAATAAGAATACAATGCACAAGACGGATTTGAAATAATAGCACAGGAGTAACAGATTTGTGCACACAAATCATCAGGAATAAAAGGATAATTGTTGTTCATAGTTTAGGACAGACTGAGACTCTTAAAATTGAATCATTTGTAGTTTCGATTGAGGAGGAAACCTTCATTGGTTTCCTGTCTTGTTTTCTCCTCAACACATTCCACAGAAGTTTTTTTGCTGGTTTATGGGACATATTTTTGGCGTGATACATTTATCAAAAGTAGCAATGAAAAGTTTGTTATCTTTATTTGAAAATTTGGAAAGTCAATTTCAGTTGAAATTATCTGATGAAAAATAAGATTTGGCTTTTCTCCTAATAAATAATACCTCAGACAAATTTTCACCTTGCATAAATTGTTTCGATTTTATCATTCTAAGAAACCTTTCTTTGTGCCCCCCTTTCTATTATTTTTTGAAGACATTCCAGAGTCTAAAGCAGCTTCATTGGTTCTGAAATTGATTTTTGCAAAAAAGGATAAAGTTTGTAAATTTCTGTCATTAAAGTCTTTAAAACATTTTTTCATCTACATTAACAACAGTTTTTTTCAACTTTGCTGGTCTGTAAAAAAAATTTTGCGGAAATTTGTCAGTCAACAAAAAATTACTATGGAAAAAGAGAGATTAAAGAACAGGGAAAAATCGTCGATCATAAATTCATGTATATTTGAGGAATCTAAATTTCAACCAGAAATTTCATGCCTGTGATGTTCTAAAATTCTCGATTTTCTAGATCCTCGTCCTTTTCTCACTTTAAAGTGTTTGCTGCTGAAGTGCTGATCAATTTTTCCAGCTTTCAAATCTTTAAAAAAAGTATTCTTCAGACTCGAAATTCGCACTTTTCATAAACGAACGTTATTGCTCATTTAATAGCATCGTATTGAAGTAAAACACACGTCTACCAGAGGCTGGCACAATATTTTTTTCGTGGGTTAAAAACGTGTTGGTGAGGCGTATTTTAATTTTTTGGGAAAATTAATGAAACAAAGATTCATTGAAAGTTTAAAAATGTTTTTTCAAAAAGGTTGGCGGAAAGTGATTCGTCTAGGAGCTATTGATTGCGCCGATGAGCGGAATACGCCGATTTGCCGCACGTATCAGGTCATCGGGTACCCGACGATTCTTCTTTTCCCGCCGGGTTTGACCTCGAAAAAGTACCTGGGCGTTGAAATGATTGGCGCTGCTCGTCACAGTGTCAGGGAATTGCGTCGCAAAATGGCAGACTACGTGGAAGAGGTCAAGCTCAAGTACGACATCGAGCACTTCCCGTCACTCGAATTTTTCCAGTGAGTTCTTGACCTTATTTTCTTTCACGATGTCAATTTTCTTTTTAAATGCATCACTCGCCTCTCAAAAATTGGAAGGTATTTACAGTATGTAGTTTGTCTGTTGAAAACTTTATGACGGAGCTTTCTGAATAACTTCTACTGTTATCCGTGTTTCAATTAATAATTAAAATAAAGCACTGTACTGTATTTGCTCCACTCATTTCAGCACAAAGACAAGATTTGCAAAAAATCAGTCTCTAGATCCGAAGTTTTCATGATCCCGCATAATTTCCAAAATTGCTAATTTTTCATTTCTGAAGAATGGAATCCAGAAAATGCATTGCTTTTCAACGCTCGAAAGAACATTGGGAATATATGTAGTGATAGATTATTGAAAATCAATATTTTTGTTCTTCCTTATTAAATCATCCTTGATCTTTCATCGATGTCCAGGAAATCACGGTTGAATTTTATTTCGAAAGAATATTCGATTTTCAGCAAAGTATAAAATGCTTCTTATTATGTGCACTTGAAATTGCGAAGACAAACTCAGAAACCCAAAAATGGACTTGCGGAGTTTTTGAGTCAGGGAAACCAGCATTTTTTGTAGAAATGGTTTTGGATAAATCACAAAACGTTGATTTTGGTTCTCTTTTTTCTTGCCTTTGATCACTGAATAAATGAATTGACAAATTGCTGAACTTCTAAGCGATTTTTTGCCCAATGAATCACTCTGTTTCGAAAAGCAGCATCTCGTTATTATTCCATTGTCTTGGTCCTGGGTTTAATATCTTCAATATGCCTATCAAAATTTGAGTTATATAGAAGTACGAGGGGAAGTCTTTGAGTTGGGAGAAATCTGTATCACAGTGTTCCTAAGGGAATTTCAGGTGAGAATTTGGTGAGAATTAACAATTTGATGCTGAGAGTTTTGCGTTGGAAATGCTTCCAAAATTACTATTTATTCCAAAACGTTCCGAAGGTTTTTTCTTCTTTGTTCAATTCAAAGAAAACATACAAAAATAGGCCGCTGAAAGTATTTTAATAAGTTTGTCAAAGAATAAAATTTTCCAATATTTAGGAATCAGTCACTCGAGTCACCAAGAATCTTTTTTTTTTTTAATCTGTTCATTTTTCCGTCATTTTTACCGTCTGAATGCTAGGAATGAAACATTACCAGCGCAGAAAGATGGAAATGAGACCCGAGTGCTGATTTTCGAAGTGGATGGAGACGAATTGGGTCGAGGCGTGATTTTGGACACTAGTCTTTTCAGTGGCATCCGCGCGTGGCGCGTGAGGATGACCAGCCCCCTGGCGGCAGCATTCGGAGTTAAATCTGCTCCTGTGGTCATCATACTGGACAGCAACAACCACGCAGCAAAAGTGATTCTTTCTTTTTCGTTTCGTTTCTACTAAAATTTAATTTACTGCTGTGCATATACAAACAAACCTTGCGATTATTGTGAGAAAAAGTGACGCCTTTTTCCCCTGGCTTTCCATAGACTGATCCGCTTTTTCATAACTGAAGGCTATTTAAGGCAAAATTTTCTTCTTTTTATTGGGCAGCCATTTCGAGAAGATAACCTTCGTTGGTCGAAAACATAAGAAGGTGCAAATTTTGAGAAAAATGCAACTGATATGATAAATTATACTGTACATTGAACCTTTCTAAGTTGAATTTCAAGGGACCAGCAAACAAATTTGACTTAGGGAGGGTTTGAGTTATATAGAATCATAGATGTTGAATATACTGTATAGAATCAAGCATTTTTATTGTGGGAAACGTTGAAAAATTGCACTAAATTGTAACTTTTGATATTCTGGATCTTGAATTGCTTCTAAAATGAGTTAACAAGGCACTCAAATTGGAGACAGGGGTTAACTTGTCCAATTTAGTCTGTCACATCCTTTCAAAGCACATCAAATTCCCTTTTTATTGCCTTTTTTCTTTCCTGTTTCAATAAAATAATAGCCTGAAGGCCTCAATTTGACTTAGGGAGGTTCAACTTAGCAAGGTTCAACTGTAGTAAGAGCGCAAATTGTATTTTTTTGTGAACTTGTAGTTCGCGGGTTACCAACCCTCAGAAAAATGTTTTGCTTTTGAGTAACTTTCAGTAAAAAAATAAAAACGGAATAAATCTTGGTTTTCTTTAAAAAAAATCAAATAAATGTTCAACCCAACATTAAAATCCAAGTCAGAGCCAAGTAGAGCATATATATGCTGCAAAGAATTGTACCAATGTTTAGAATAGTTTTGAGAAAGAGTTGCGCCATATATTATTGAGTAAATTTTGCAAACGCATAAATACTTGAGCAGGCCAAGTCACATGATGTTCATCATTTGAATACGGAATTCATAATCGTTTTCAAGAGCATTTGTGGTAATTTAGAATAATTATTTCGATGCTCTCTGAGTTGAATTCAAAAGGGCTCTAAAATATTTGACTTGAGGAGTTTTCAATTTCGAAAAATTCGTATTTGAATAGGATTAGGCGAAGTTGTATGGCGCATGTTTAAAAATAATATTCATGATCACGTTCCGGAGTAATTATACTTATTTAAAGACAGTTGAGACTCTCCAAGTTCATTTCAAAGGGACAGTAAAAACGTTCAACACATAGAGTTTGTAAGTAAAAAAAAAAATAAAGATGGTCTGATCTGTGCTGACAAAAAAAAAGGTTTTCCTGGCACACAAAAAAAAAAACCTGTAGAAAGTTTCCTAATCCCCTATGAAAATCTGTAAAGTCACAATTTGAAAGTGTTTTCTCGGTTTTTTTTGGAACATGTGCTGCTCTAAAATTAAGTCTCAGCCATTTAATTACACAAATGCCTTAAAACCTCGGATTAAAAAAGGTTAAGATTAAAAAGTTTTGATTTAGGAGCTTTAAAGATTTATTGGAATTGAGAGAATTTGCCAGAAATTTACCGGACATTTCAATTAAGAATTTTAGCATCGTTTT
Source organism: Notodromas monacha (assembly GCA_905338405.1). Classification (NCBI taxonomy): domain Eukaryota; kingdom Metazoa; phylum Arthropoda; class Ostracoda; order Podocopida; family Cyprididae; genus Notodromas; species Notodromas monacha. The sequence goes on from CAJPEX010002037.1 coordinate 16,540, forward strand.
ACTTAAACCCCAGAAGTTTAGTGATATGCATGAGACCAAAAACTTTTTTCAAAATGAATGCATCAGCAGTTCTTCATTTTAAAGCAATTCCATCCACCTGTTTTTTTTTTCTCGGCTGAAAAATACGCGGATAGTTGAAAAGACTACTGGTTTATTCTTGCTGTTGACCTTCCCATGCATAGGCTTTCTTCGCCATTTGCTTCCACTGATACGCACAGCATATCTCTCAAATTTATGCTTATCAATCTTCCGGAAGTCGCCATTCGTTCTCGAACTTTTTGAATAATATTTAAAAATGTTTCCTCAATGTTTTTGGATTTTTTTCTCTCAAATTGGATGCCTCAAATTCACGTTTATCAGTCTTCAGGAATAAGTCGCCATTTGTTCTCAAACATTTTAAATAATTTTTAAAAATGTTCTCTTATTTTTTTTGGATTTGTTCTCTTAAATTGGTTCTCTCAAATTCACGTTTATCAACCATCAGGAATAAGTCGCCATTTTTTCTCGAAGATTTTAAATAATATTTTAAAATGTTCCCTCAGTGTTTTTGGATTTTTTCTCTTAAATTGGTTCTCTCAAATTCACGTTTATCAATCTTCAGGAAGAAGTCGCCATTTTTTTGGAACATTTTATATAATATTTAAAAATGTTCCTGCAATGTTTTTGGATTTTTTCTCTCAAATTCACGTTTATCAATCTTAAGGAATAAGTCGCCATTTGTTCTCGAACATTTTAAATAATATTTAAAAATGTTACCTCAATTTTTTTGGAATTTTTCTCTCAAATAGGATCTCTCAAATTCACGTTTATCAATCTTCAGGAATAAGTCGCCATTGTTTTCTGGAACATTTTAAATAATATTTAAAAATGTTCCCTACATGTTTTTTGATTTTCTCTCTCAAATTGAATCTCACAAACTCACATTTATCAATCTTCAGGAATATGTTGCCAATTTTTTCTCAAACATTTTGAATAATATTTTAAAATGTTCTCTCGATGTTTTTGGATTTCTTCTCTCAAATAGGATCTCTCGAATTCACGTTCATCAATCTTCAGGAAGAAGTCGCCATTCGTTCTCGAGCATTTAAAATAATGTTTAAAAATGTTCTCTTAATTTTTTTGGATTGTTTCTCTCAAATTGGTTCTCTCAAATTCACATTCAATCTTCAAATTCAATCTTCAGGAATAAGTCGCCATTTTTTCTGGAACATTTTAAATAATATTAAAAATGTTCCCTGAATTTTTTGGAATTTTTCTCTCAACTAGGATCTCTCAAATTCACGTTTATCAATCTTCAGGAATAAGTCGCCATTTTTTCTCGAACATTTTAAATAATATTTAAAAATTTTCCCTCAATATTTTTGGATTTTTTTCTCTAAAAAAAAATCCATCAAAAAATCCATTTTACGTTCATCAATCTTCAGGGAATAAGTCCCCATTCATTCTCGAGCTTTAAAAATAATATTTAAAAATGTTCGTTCAATGTTTTTGGATTTTTTCTCTCAAATTCACGTTTATCAATCTTTAGGAATAAGTCGCCATTTGTTCTCGAACATTTTAAATAATATTTAAAAAATGTTACCTCAATTTTTCTGGAATTTTTCTCTCAAATAGGATCTCTTAAATTCACGTTTATCAATCTTTAGGAATAAGTCGACATTCGTTCTCGAAAAATTTAAATAATATTTTAAAATGTTCCTTTAATGTTTATTTTTTTATTTTTTCTTTCTTCGCTTCAAATAAGGTGATGGACGGTTTGAGTCTAAGCACGAGCGCATTGGTGGATGCGCTGCGAGGACAGATCGGTGGGGACGACCTGAAGGAAACGGCGCCCACGTACAACGTCGACCCGACGGCGGCCACGTTAGGAGTCGGTGGCGGTGCAGAGATTGGCAGCAGGAGTGGCGTTCGTGGTAACGACGACGACCATGACGTAAGTTGGATTCAAATAAAATGAAATCTCTTGATAGCCCAAGACACATGTTTTGTTCAGATTCGTCATAATTAAACAGACTAATGCTTCCACTGATACGCACAGCATATCTCTCAAATTTATGCTTATCAATCTTCCGGAAGTCGCCATTCGTTCTCGAACTTTTTGAATAATATTTAAAAATGTTTCCTCAATGTTTTTGGATTTTTTTTCTCTCAAATTGGATGCCTCAAATTCACGTTTATCAGTCTTCAGGAATAAGTCGCCATTTGTTCTCAAACATTTTAAATAATTTTTAAAAATATTCTCTTATTTTCTTGGATTGTTTCTCTCAAATTGGATCTCTCAAATTCACATTTATCAATCTTCAGGAATAAGTTGCCAATTTTTTCTCAAACATTTTGAATAATATTTTAAAATGTTCTCTCGATGTTTTTGGATTTCTTCTCTCAAATTGGATCTCTCGAATTCACGTTTATCAATCTTCAGGAAGAAGTCGCCATTTTTTCTCGAACAATTTGAATAATATTTTAAAATGTTCCTTTAATGTTGATTTTTTAATTTTTTTCTTTCTTCGCTTCAAAAAAGGTGATGGACGGTTTGAGTCTAAGCACGAGCGCATTGGTGGATGCGCTGCGAGGACAAATCGGCGGGGACGCCCTGAAGGAAACGGCGCCCACGTACAACGTCGACCCGACGGCGGCCACGTTAGGAGTCGGTGGCGGTGCGGAGGTTGGCAGCAGGAGTGGCGTTCGTGGTAACGACGACGACCATGACGTAAGTTGGATTCAAATAAAATGAAATCTCTTGATAGCCCAAGACACATGTTTTGTTCAGATTCGTCATAATTAAACAGACTAAATTGCTTAATTATTCCTTTTTTAGGACTTTGCTAATGAGGAATTTTAACGTGTTTCGTTATAAAATTTTTCACTTGTTCATGAGCACGTTTTTATTTCTAGACTCCGGTGTAGACCAACTTGGCAAATTCATCAATTCTATGTAATTCATTCAAGGATTTTAACGAAGAGCATTTTTGGAATTTTTTTCTTTCTTCGTAAAAATCTTCATTTAGTCATGGACATGGACTTATTTTGTAGAGTCAATGTTATTCAACAGTGTGAATTCCTCAATTGTTTCTTTATTAAAAACTTTTAAGAGCAATAGTTCGGATTTTTTCATTCTGATAATCTTTAGTTGGTCACGGACACATTTTAAAATATATTTAGACTCATTGTGATTTAACAAAGGAAAGGCCACAATTATCCCATTTTTAGGACTTTGACGAGGTCGAGGAGTTAAAAATGTTCGTTTAAAAATATTCGCTTATTCACGTACATTTATTTATTTCTAGACTCGGGTGTAAATCAACTTTGCAATTCAATTCCCCTATTTTTTCCATAAGGATCTTGACAAGGATAATTTTGGAGTTTTTTTGTCGTGAAAATTTCTATTTACGAATGGACATATACACTTGCTGTATTTTTTGAATCGTTCTATAAATTCCTCAATTGTTTATTTTCAAGGACATTAAAAAGAGGAGTTATGATTTTACATTTCTAGAATCGTTATACTGAGCCACGGACACATATTGTACTTCTGTTTAGATTCACCAGAGTATGAATGGCACATTTGTTCTACAGTATTTTTATAGGACTTCAACGAGGAGGAGTTGGAATTTCGAAGATTTAAAAAATCTCTATAGTAATGAACAATAAACACGTATTTATTTCTAGACTCTGGTCTAGATCAACTTTTTAAATTCCTCGACTCCCCATTTTTCACAAAGACTACGACAACGAGGGTATTTCATTGAGTACCTAAATTAACGCCTCTTTTTTTTAAAGGACTTATTCGAACAGGACGCGTTGAAACTTTTTTTCGTTTTAAAAATCTCCTCCGCTTATTCACGAACGCGTATATTCATTCCCAGACTCGGTCGTCAATCAACTCTTTCAATTCCTCGTTAATTATTCCTCCAATTATTTTCACCAACAGGACTTTGACAACGAGGAGTTCGTAGTGTACGAGCGCGTGATTTACCAGGCGGACTTGACCAACGCCCTCAAGTACTCTCTTCAACACGAGGTGGCGCTGCATCCGAACCTGACCGGCGAGTCCCTCACAGCGCTGCGGGGTTTCCTGCGCGTCATGAGCACCCACTTCCCGGAACCCCGGGTTCGGGACTCCTTGGCTGCCCTGGGGTCCTGGGTAGTGCCGCCCAGAGAGTCAGTGTCGGCCGACGAGTGGACGGGCTTCTTCGACGCGTTGGACACGACGCGACGCGGGTTGCCGCCGGCTGTCGAGTACGTGGGCTGTCGCGGCAGCTCGCGACAGTACCGCGGGTACCCCTGCGGCTTGTGGACGCTGTACCATGTGCTCACTGTGGATGCCTTTCGGATGGAGCAGGAGGACCTGGCCAGGGGTTCATCATCGGCATCATCCCCTGCAGCAGGAGAGATTCAACCCCAGGTACAGGAGTCAGACCCGTTTGAGTTGATCAACTCAGTCACAATATCACAGTTGTTAGAGACTAAAAAGTCGCAACAAAGAAAATACGAGAATTTCAAATGAAACACAGCAATCAGCCTGGGACTGGCTGGGAGCCTCTTTATAGAGGCCCCAAAAGAATTGAGTATTTAATGATGTCCCAAAAAAATAGTGCAACTGAGAGAATTTTGGACTTCACACACATCATTTCACACAACACGATGATAAAATTAGATATTTTAAGAGCTCTTCACACTTCAAGGAATGGCAGTGGAATGGAATTCATTGTTACATGTTTTTGGAGACAGAAGAAAGAGAAGGAAAAGTGGTTTTCTTTGTGAGCAAAATAGTGGCCTCTGATTGGCTGATTTTGTTGGAATCAAATAAGATGCTGTGCATGGTCCAACAATTCCTTTGGGACTCGTTTTTTTGGTGCTGGTGGCTGATGCAAAGGACCAGTTTTTGGGATGCAGCAGTGCAGGGGGAATTATTACAATTAACCCTTGGACAGCAAAGGGTTCTTTCCCATCGCCGGCCAAAATCGGATTATTTTTGTATGCTGGGGCATTTTAAGTCTTCTGAAGGTCAGAAAAGACCTTCCAGGTGGGCTGAGGCAAAGTTGGGATTAATCCAAGAAAATCCCATTGCTTAGCATAGCATTTTTTTCATTTTCCCACAAAATTTTTCTGCACAAAAAAAAACATAGGATTTTCCCCCGACTTTGTCCTCAAATCCCGGTTGTCCTTTTTTATTTTCTGCCCTGAGGTGCTACCAATTTTGCGAAAATAGTTCAACTTTGCCGCCCAAGGGTTAATATTTACAGGTGCCCATCGCACTCCCCAACAACAGTTGAACCTCTTTGAGTCAAATTTCAAGGGACTAGCAAAAAAAAATTATTTAGTGAGGTTTTAAATTATAGAGGTTTGAGCTACAATACAAAGCTCTTTTGTTCTTGGAAACATAGAGAAATTGCAAACAATTGAAAATGGTGGCATTCTGGGGCTTGAATTGCTTCTTAAATGAGTTGAAAGGATGCTGAACTTGTAGGCAAGGGTTCATTTGCCCAATTAATTCTTTCACTTCCTTTTGAAACACATCAATTTCTGTTTTTCATTGTTTTTTCTTTCTTGTGTAAAGAAAATAATAGCCAACAGGCCACAGACAATTGACTGACAGAGGTTAGAGAGAGAAAGCTTTTGACTTAGGGAGGTTTTTAATGTATTATATCTAAAGTGATTCAGATGGGGATCTGAAAAACAAATATTTGACTTAGGGGATATTGAACTTAGGGAGGTTCAAGACATTGAGGTTCACCTGCATATTGGACTTGAAAAACTTTTGAAAATAATATGCAAGTTCTACCTTCATTATTAATTTTTCCTGAAAAATTAAGCAGAAATTTTCAGAAGAAAATGTCTGCTGGACCTAAAACTGCGGGGACAGATTTTGAAATTCATAAAAAAAGTGTAAATGTGCCAAATATTAATCGCAGACTTCCATGTGAAAAGCATCAATTTATGAAATTAGTTGCTTCACCTGCATCCCCAAAATATACTGCATTTATTTGAATGGCACCCTGCCTTACAAAAGACATACACCTTCATTTTTGGGCTGCAAAATTAAGTTTGAAAGTTATCTGTGAAGAGTTCAAAATTATATGTAATAAGTTCCTAACATGCACATTCCAGTTATTCAATCTACGCAGGTATTAGGTTAAAAAAATCAATTTTATTTAACCCTTAGATGGCAGCAGCCTGCTTTCCATCCCAGAGCAGAAGTTGGACTTTTTTGGTTGGGCCAGCATTTAATTTTTACTCAAGATTATACAATGATTATCCAAGATTATCCATCCTTGCCCACCTGGCAGGGGTCACAAAAGTCCCAAGTCTGCTGGAAAAGACCCAAATCAGTCTTTCTGCATAGTGAACTCCAATGTGGGCTCCTGGCTGTCAATCTTAAATGTAACCCATGTGCAGCAATGTTGGGATGTTTTTGCAAAATTTTGGGTCACTGACCACTGGAGATTTTCAAAAACCTACTTGTGTACCAAGGCCTAAGTCAGGAAAAGTCCAATATTTTTTTCTAATCCTGCAGAAATTTTTAAATGAAAAAATCTCTCACATTGGGGGATTCAGTTCATCTGTGTTATTTTTTTCCTGCATTCCTGGCAAAGGATTTGTTGTGTCCCAAAGCTTACGCAGCTCCAGCATCCGGTTGAAACCAGACCCAAAAGCTTGTTGTATCTCTGAGGCCAGTGAGCCTTGCAAAAATCCCATTTTTGCCTGACTCACTGAGCCTCACTCAAGGACAAGAAGTGGTTATCACTTCTTTGAGAAGTCAGAACCTAGTGTTAAAGGGCCTTTTAACTTTAAATTACCTCATTCAATATTCTGAGCTAACCATTGACTCTGCCATTAAAACAATCAAATCAACAGCCAATTGATGAACTGGGCAATGAGATGATGGCTGCACAATTCAATTCCTTTGCCTGGAATCCAATGGACCCATGACAGGATTGGTACCGGGTCATCTGCCAGTTGTTCAAATCATGGTCGCACACCCGCTGGTTGTCAAGCGCCGGTCAGTCTAACCGCCAGCCAGGGCAGTAATTGGCATTGCCAATCCCCAGTCCACCAAACTGCAGTCTGGTCACCCAATTGTTGGGGCACCCAAACAATTGGGTGACAAGAATCATGCTGGTTCTTTCTGGAATTTTCTTCCAAGAACTGCCCTGGCTGGTGGTTGGACTGACAGGCGCTTGAGGACCGGCGGGTGCGCAACCGTGAATTTACCAACCAGCGGCTGACCAGACACGGACAGGATTTGCATGGGAGGTTCCTGAAAACAACAGAAAATTTGCCTCCCAGATTTTTCCCAACTTAGGCCTTCTCAACCTGGGAGCATTTCAGTGACCTTGGGTCAAACTGAAATGTGCTGCCCCCCCCAAATCCTGACTCCTCAGTGCAATGCAAAGGAACCCTCTACTGTCCAATGGTTAATATTTGAATGGGGAAAAACAGGCCTGTGGGGGAAAAAGTGAGCTTCAAAGATTTAATTTTTTAATTTCTCAGTAAAATTTGTCTTTGGAAAATTTAAAAAAAAATTAGAATTTTTCCCAACTTCACCCTTTGCACACTGTTGTGGTTTTTTAAAATGCTATTCTTGAGTGCATCCAAAATCTGCCAAAAAAGTCTGACTTTGCTGCAAAAGGGCTAAATTGCTTCTCTTTTATATTTTATTGCATAATGTACTTACACATCATCCCTAATTTGGTTGTTATTCCTCAGAGATTTCTACAGTTTCAAACTGCCTGCGCAAAGTATTTACAATCTTTAAAACTCCATTTTGCAAAATCACTGGACTTCTATCAAATATGGAGTCAACTTGTACAACTTGATTTCGGTTCTTCCCCTGATTTCAGATTCTTGAAAAACACGCAAACGGATCAAATGACGAGGTGTACATCGGGGAACTAGCCAATCACAGCCATGGCTCGAGAAAGAGACCTCTGGGATTGGACGTTTTGCGCAGTCTCGTTGCTTTCATCCGCAATTTCTTCAGCTGCAAATATTGCTCGCGACACTTTCAAGAAATGGCGACTGAAAGTCTGCACCAAGTCACCGACTCCAGAGGCGCCGTCATGTGGCTTTGGTCGGCTCACAATAAAGTAAGGGGAATAATGCATAAAATGATTCCTGAGTCTAAAAAGTGTACGACAGACGAAGTGTCAGGATGTCATTTTTAATTTGAAAATGTATTGTCGCATGCATAGCAAAACTGTTAATATAGCTTATGGAACAGACTTGATTTTTTTTTAACAGGCAAAATTCTTTCTGCAGCAAATATTTTTCTGGTCGTCCTTGAATTTTTTTCAAAAAAGTTTTCATATTTAAATATCCAGTAATGATGCATATTTTATTCAACAAATATATTTAAATTTATTTCGCAAAAAATGAGCTTATTTGGTTTTAACATCAATATATTCTCTCTCCAATAGCACACACAGTATTTTTCTGGCCTCTTGAATTTTTTGTAGAGATGACTATTCATATGTAAATATATTTATGCATATTTTATTCAAAAGTTATCTTGATTTTAACTTTGTGAAAAGAGGTTATTCGATTTTAAAATTAAAATGATCTCAACAACTTATATTCTTCTGCTCCCTTGAATTTTGTTGAAGACTTCTCCTGTAAATATATAGATGCATATTTTATTCAACAAGTATCTTCATTTTAACTTTGTAAAAAAGAGGTTATTCGGTTATAAAATCAATATTCTCTCAACAACTCATATTATTCTGCTCCCTTGCATTTTTTCGTAGATTTCACCTGTGAATATATAGATGCTTATTTTATTCAAATATTATCTTTATTTTAACGGCTTAAATTCGGTTATTCGGTTTTAAAATCGAAAGTATCTCAAGAGAGCATATTTTATTTCTGCATGCTCCCTTGAATTTCGTTGAAGAGAGTTTTAACCTTATTTAAAAATTATATTTATTTCAACTTCGTAAACAAGAGGTTATTGAATTTCGAAAACAAATTGATGATGTACGAACTCTTTACTTGATCGAAAAATATAATTAGGTAAACAAGAGACTGGCGGGTGATGTTTCCGAAGACCCGCGGTACCCAAAGGTGCAGTTCCCCCCGGAGGACCTGTGTTGGGGTTGCATGAACCAGGCCAAGGGAACCTGGGACGAAGACAAGGTCTTCAACTTCCTCAGGAAGTACTACGGGGCAGAAAACATCGTCAATTCGAACCGGAAACTCACGAGTGTCATTGTCCTGGGCAACGACGACCGCTTTGAACTAACCAGTGGCTCAAGTAAAACCCGACCCAATATTCTTGCAAAAGTCACGGTTTTCGGACTCATTTTTCTCGTGAATTATCTCAAGTACGCTGTGAGTTGAAATGCACATACTGTATAAACTGCACAGAAATATTTTCAAAGGAAATAATTATTTTGTAAAACGTACGAGAGTAAATTTCTGCAACAACGGTGAAAATTTCTTCACTGTCAATTCGACTAAACGCCTAAAAGAAAATTGTGTTTGCTTTTTGACGAAGATCGAAGGTATTCTTTTAAGTATTTCTGATAGACTTCGTATAAATGGAACGAGTGTTTTTGTGTGTGTTGTTTGTTAAAAAGGTTCTGGTTTTGAGTGGCTTTTACTTCGGTTACTCAAAATAGTAAAAAAGCTTTAAAAGAATAAATCGCTTTTTACGACGCATCGGAAAATTCTGCGGAATTGAAAGTCTTCCTGACTGCGTACTTTCCCCCTATTTGCCTGGATTTATTTCATTTTGTAATTCGAGTGAAAGTTCTCTAAAAATAGCTCTGATTGTCGTCGCTTGGGAAGTATTTTTTTAGAACGGGAAATTTCAGCAAATATTGTACACGAAAAGTTTATTTGTTGGCTGTAAAATTTTTCGGAATCGAACGCTCAGTGGAAAGGTTTTTATTTTCGTATCGCAAGAGTTTTCTCAGAAGAAAAAAACAATTTGCTTTCGATTCTCACAAGTGCGAGAACCTGATAGAATTATGCAAATTTGACGGGTGCAATGTTTAACCTTTTTTTTTTCGTTCGTTTCACGGTGAAAAATTGAATGAGGATTGGAAGGGGGGAAAGCATACGTGAGTACTTGTGTTGATCAGAGAAAAGAAAGTTCGCTGCACGTTTCATTTTTTATTGATTCAGTGCTTATTATTCTTCATTTATTTATTCATTTTTTTTTCTCGGATCAGTTTCTCCCACGAACGAACGCTGATGATTGTTGAGAGAGGGGACACTTTTTTTTTTAACTGACTATCGACGAAGAAAAATTATTCGGGCGAATGTCGATTTCCGGTTTTGCGGTGAAACATGGGAATTAATTTTTAATATTCGCGGGGACGAAAAAAATATTCACGAAAAGTCAGCTTACGAATTCTGGAATACTTTTGATTTGTTCAAAAAACTGTATTTAGCGAGGTTCCCTAATTTTTTAGAGAGGATTTTTTTCAGAATCTTCACAAACGTTGATCGGAAGCGATTTATGAAAATGTTTTTTCGTTTTTGTGATGCAGCGGATGATTTTTATTGCGTGGCGATTGTGAAAAATTATATTCATGAGCGATTTTCGCGAAAGCAATTCCTTTTTTTTTAAATCGATTGCATTCGTTTCAGCACAGGATTTGAAAAAAAATTTGAAATATAAACACTGCTGCTCATTTTCAAGCATTGAAAGAGTTCATTCATTTTCGGCTAGTGCATTGAATTCATTTGCAAGAAACCTTTCGATATTTTTAACGCTTTTCAACCAGCATCTATATATTACAATCAATTTCAGTGGCACATTTCTAAAAATGTTGGTTGATGTCCTGACTTGGATATAGAAAACAATATGAAGATCCACCTTTTAATTTATGGGATGAATATATCGATACGTATTTGTTAAACAACGAAATATTGCGAAAGTTGAAACTGAATCTTCGCAGCAATTTTCTTCTTGATTTGTATTTTATCCCCAATTGCGAAACATTTTGCTATTGTATTTAAGCTGTTGATTCAAAAACATGTTTTGTCTTTTTTATTGCTTCGATTTTATGACGTATTTTTTTCTTGATAAGCAATAAAGACAAAGTTTTGACGGAATAGATAAACTTTCAGCGAGCTTGGGTCTGAATTTAATATCCGGTGCCCAGGTTGCTGTCGGGTTTGTGTCGATCTCCTCCAGTTCCCTCTCGCCCCTTTTGTCCACTGTCCTCCAAGATTCCTTTCAACATTGATTTCATTCCAGCTACGAACACAGTTCCGATGTGTTGAATGTCCTCTGGAGGGTTCAGAAATAATCCTGGGCCGGATTCCGGCAATTCTATCCCGAAAGTCATCGGGATCTGGGCTGCCCCGTAAGCGAAGTCAGACATCATTCCGGATGCTGGGTAAAGAGTAAAACCTGTAGGAATATAAAAAAGAGAATGCATCGATTTTAAAAGCAAGAAATTTTACAAAATTGGTGAGCATAATTTCAGGTAGAACTTTTCCATGAATATTTTATATTCATTGATTGATTGCAGGAAGGTAGAAAACTCTACGCTCGGAAGTTGACGAACACGCGACACCTATTGTTAGACGGGCATTTCGACACGAACACGCTTTAAAAGTTCAATAGGTGTCGCTCGTGTCCCAAGCGCACCCGGAGTTGTTGCAGTAATCAGAAAGAAAAATGCTGTTCTCAACGGAGGCTTCTCCAACTTAACTTATCCACATACTGCATTACATTTTACAGCGAAAATCGTACACACACATACCTAGACCAAATGTAAACCAGACAAAGGGACGAGCAAAATGCGTCTACGGGACTACGGCGCTGTTAAACAAGAGTATATATAAAGAATAAGGCTTACTGCTGGCCCCGACAGTGAAATGAAATCGTCTGCCATCCGGAGACGCGTCAGCTGCAGCTCTAGCAAACCGCATACCACTTCTAAGCAACTCCTTATGATTATCCGGTAGTCGCATCCTGTATCCATACGGCATGAGTACCATACCGGCACAACAATGAACGCTGATGGCAATGGCGCGACCTCTATTCGGCATAGACATAATCGCATTTTGCACTGCCTTTGTTTCAGACTCTGAAGCGGCGCTAGCTCCTCGGTATGCTTCGGAGCAAAATTCGGGCGACGCCCCGAGCGCACCCCAGCGGAAACCGAAGTTACGATTGAGGTCTACTCCAATGCATTTATCTGCGGACAAATTTGCGGAACATAATTAGACGTTTTCTTTGTCTGAAACACCGCGTATTATTTTTTGACTGAATGATGAATTTGCTACAGTAATTACTAGATAGTGGATGGTCTTAATCATCAACTTTCTGTAAATGAACTGTTGAATCAGTAGCGGGTGAACATATAGAATTAGATCATATGGTTAATTCACAAACGATAGCATCTCCTGAATATAGTTTAAGGCAAAGCGCCTCTGCTTGGACATCTGTAAGTACATCCTTGTCCATCACGGATAATTGTTTATTTAATTAATCCTACCAAATATAGGAGGCAATAGAAATGCTATGATAAATTAAAACTTCCACGAATTTCGTTTAGGAGACAACCACCACCAAGTGATTATTTTACTGGACTATACAGTGTTTGTGTCTCTTTCAAAACTTATCTCCTGTTCTCTCGAAGATCCCACGCTTGGGCGTTATATTGAAAAGCGATTTTCCCGAACGAAACTGTAATTTATATTTAAAAAAGATCTACCCACGTTTATTCATCGTACGCAAAATGTAATGTGAATTGTTCTCTCGATAAAATGCAAACAATACTGAGAAGCATTGGGCGAAAAGCAACGCGATGAGGAGAAAACCAAAGATGCCTAAATATTTTATTTTATTATATTTTTTAATTTTTTAAGCTTCTTTCCAGTATTAACTCAAATTAAATACAATGATTCAAACTATGAACAATTTTCACTTGGTTAATTCCTTAATGAAATATATTTTAAAATTAACTTTTCTCCGTGAAAATGATTCTTTAAACAACATAGTACAGTACCAGAAAAAGTAAATAGAACGACACAAACATCAGATATTCACACATTGGATCATGAAACCAATGACGAATTATGTTAAAGCCTCATATCTTCCATTTCCTCAAATATTCAATTTTTTTCGAAAGCAGATTAAAATGTTGATTGGCACACGTCTCAAGTTCCAACGAAAAACGCTAGACTGATTGATTTTTAATGTATCAGCATTACTTTTTTAATGTATCACCCACGAAACACGGCGATAAACAGAAAAAACGCCAGAGAAAAAAAAAAGAAGCAGCAAGGAGAAAGCCACATCCATTTATTGGATATAATTTCATGCCTATATATACGGTTATGCTAATTTTTCAATTCCTCAAGCGTTTCGTTTTTAAAATACAATAATAAGTTTTCGCTATTAGTTTCTTCGTATACGAACCCACGTTCTCGGGTACCGCATTCGGGTTCCGGTTCTTGCGCCAGAATCGCAGTTCCGGATCGCGGAGTGACGCATCATATCCGTCAGGATTGGTCATCGGAGCCAAGTGGAAAGTGAAATGTTCCAACGGGTTCCACACATCTTCATCATGCTCTTCATCTTGCAAATGCCCGCTTTCAGTGAAATTCTTGTTCCCGTTTCTGTTGAGCCACTTTCCGTGATGGAGTCGTCGATGAGTGTCGATCAGATTCTGGGCCAAGAACATGACTGCTGCCGGTGTTATCCACTCTCTGGCATGGTTCCCTTGGAAGGAAAAAAAACAAACAAACAAAATTATGCTGTTCCATACCACATTCTTTCATGCAATTTATATCGAAGCTTGGGAACCTATGGATAAGCCACAAAATTGAAATCAGACGCAGGACGTAATTAAAGTAAATATTCGGGAAAATGAAGAGAAAGACTTATTTTTTCACAGTAAGTGACAAAACCTGCCCTGAATCATTCCGTTGGGACCATGGGAATATAGATGTAAAAGTGGAATTAGGGATTCCATCAAGAATTCCACACTGCATGAGTCAGTGTTTTTCTCAAACAAAAATCGTTTTGATCTACAGTGAGCAACTCTTAAAACTAATGTTATAGTGACTTCCCCAACATGAACCCTTTAATGGCAAAATCCGAAAATATTTGAAAAGTTTGCTTGCCATTCAATATAACAGCATAAGTACTGTGTTACTGTTCACCAAGGGAAAATCCAACAGAAAATCCAGGATATTTTCAAGAGCTACAGGGGAAATACTGTAAATATTTTTTCATATTTTTGAATAAGCTGGAAGGTTACACAACAATAACATGCTGTTTGTCTTTCTTGGCCCTCAGCAAAAATCCCAACTTTACTCTGCACAACTCAGCTTGCATTTTGGTGTCCTTTGGTCAAACCAACATGCATCAAGATATGCAAAAATAACCACTTTTCCCAACAAAAAAATTATTTGCTGCTGAATATGTTTAAAATCTCTGACCAGCAAAAAACATGTGACTGTATATACCAGGGCGGACAAGCAAATTTCCATAACATTTGTGCAGATTGCCAAATTTCCAATTTTTTTTTTGCAGCAGACTGGCAAAGTTTCATAGCATTTTGACAGACTTTGTTTGAAAGATTTTATGGAAGGTATTTGAAAAGTTTCTGCTTTTTTGCAAAAAATATGTTCAGAACCAACAATGCAACTTTTGAGGAATGTCTTCAAAAATTATAAAGGTGGGCTTAAAGAAAGATTTCTCAGTATGAAAAATTGAAATCATTTACTTCAGCAAGGTGAAAATTTTGAAGCGTCTGAAGCATTATTTATCAGGACAAATGTCCACTTTCAATTTTCATCAGATAATTTCAACTGCCATTATCTTTCCAAAATTTCAGAAGACGCTAACAAACTTTTCATTTATACTTTTGATACACAACAGTGAGACCCCCACATACAGACGCCTCAACATGGGGACAATTTGACCTAGGGACATTTATTTTTTAGGAAAAAAATCATAAAAAAGACCTGACATGAGGACATTGACTCGACCTGGGGACATTGCAGGATAAAATTCCAAAATAAATTTTAGGAAAATTGATTTTTATAAGGCTTAATTGCAAGAAACAGATGTTTCCAACCTAAGATATATGCAAGAAAAATTCTTTGGTACTTTTCCCATCATTTTCACTTGTTCCCGTTTCTGTTGAGCCACTTTCCGTGATGGAGTCGTCGATGAGTGTCGATCAGATTCTGGGCCAAGAACATGACTGCTGCCGGTGTTATCCACTCTCTGGCATGGTTCCCTTGGAAGGAACAAAAAACAAACAAAATTATGCTGTTCCATACCACATTCTTTTATGCAATTTATATCGAAGCTTGGGAATCTATGGATAAGCCACGAAATTGAAATCAGACGCAGGACGTAATTAAAGTAAATATTCGGGAAAAGGAAGAAAAAGACTTATTTTTTTCACAGTAAGTGACAAAAACCGGCCCTGAATTATTCCCTGGAAGCTTACAGTGCGTAAAATTAAATATGGAATGAGGTGGAATTTTCTAAATGCGTGTTTAAATTATGTCACGTAGAGTTGACCCTTCTGCGATGGAGGTGGGATTTTTGTTGCAAAATTTGCATCCTTCTTCAAATTAAAGAAAAGGTCTAGGCTGGTAAATATGGCTCAAATACACCATTACAGCACCACACACACACACACACATACAGACGCTAAAACATTTTGAGGTCCCTGTATAGTACAGCCACAATGTTTTTGAGTCACATTTTAATGAAATTTTTCTCAATAAAAAGGTAATTTCCAGATAACAATGACTTTGAGATGACAATATTATAAAATATTGCATTCTATTATTTGAATGATGCCTTATTCTTTTGTTTTTTGGGATTGATTGCTGCATTGTTGTTCTTTTTTATTAAAATATTGTGGAATTCCTAATGACCAGTTCTTAGCATGTTGATTGTTAGGGACCCACTGCCCCAGCGTTATACATGCCTCATTAATCAAGGCATGAGTAAATTGGGTGGAAACATCACCCAAGGACAAGAACTGATGGAAATAGAGAGCCCCATCAGAAAGACAAAAAAAACTTTGACAACTTTTGTTCTTTGGGATTCTGTCCCCATCAGGGTTGGTTGAAGACATGAGGAATGTCTTCAAAAAATTGTAAATGTGGGCTTAAAGAAAGATTTCTCGGAATTAAAATTTAAAATGATTTATTCATTTTAATTTTCAATTTAATTCATTTTAATTTAGCAGGTGAAGCTTCGTCTGAATTGCTATTAGGAAGAAAACCAACTTTCATTTTTCATCAGATAATTTCAACTGCTATTATCTTTTCCAAAATTTTAGATGATGAAGCTAACAGACATTTCATTGCTACTTTTGATACACAACAGTGGCCATGATGAGAAAAAACCTCAAGCCCAACGAACCTCCTTCCAAAAAGACGTGTCTGGTGTTCCTCAAATTATTCCTGCGTTTGTGCAAGCCCAGTCGCAGCCTGTAAATGGGGTCCTTCACGTCCTGAGACTCTCCCACAACGTCCAACCTCGCAATGTCCTTGTTTTCTTGGACCCATCGTTTCATCTGGTCATTCATGAACTTGGACTCGTGGTAGTCGTCGAAATTGAAACCGCCTTCGCCGTCCTCGAAGCCATTCAGGGTTCCTTCTTCAGGAAAGTCGTCGGGATCAATGCCACCGGCCCTGAGCATATTTCTGACATGAGCCTGGCGCTTGGGTCGCTTTTCGTGCCCTGACAGCAGTG
The DNA here is from genome assembly GCA_905338405.1 of Notodromas monacha. Taxonomy (NCBI): domain Eukaryota; kingdom Metazoa; phylum Arthropoda; class Ostracoda; order Podocopida; family Cyprididae; genus Notodromas; species Notodromas monacha. The sequence goes on from CAJPEX010002037.1 coordinate 33,233, forward strand.
ACTGATGCTGGCGAATGCCTTGGAGCATTGGGTAAAGGTCTGGTGTGATGAGAGTGTAGCTCAACCATGTCTAGATTGAACATAGTAGAATATTGTTTCAAACAAATCTTGATATCATGATTTATTCCTTATAATAAATGTTTGCTTTTTGGTCACCGTCCAAATGTCTCAAAATGTTACATGCATTCTTTTGTGTATAACAAAGCTTTTTTCTTTACCAAGGCTACAATTACACAAGGCGTGATTTTTTCTGAATTTTTTTTTTTTCACAGGATGAACATGAAATGTCTGTATACAGGTGGTACCTCAATTCAACCCTCATCCATTGCCAAACTGGGGTGAAATTGCAAAGCAGTCAAATTGCAAGACACTTAATGAAATAAAAAATACTGCATATCAATGCAAAAAAAAAGGCCAAAGCAGGTCAAATTGTGGGGCAAGGGTGGAATTGAGAGTCAACCTCCCTGCACATTTGACCATCAAATTTTGGGATGGTCAAATTGCAGGAGGTGAATTTGCAAGGTACCATCTGTATATGAACTATTGTACCAAATAACCAAAGAAATTTCCTGCTTTGACTTATCTTGGCATGTGGGATTTTTGTTTACTTTTTCTCAAACTGGAAGGCATCAGAAAGTGAAAATTTCCTGACAGTTCCATAGAAAATGACCTTCTGCTGTAAAATGGCTAATCATGACATTATAAATTACTCATTGACTCATTCATCTATTTGTTGTTCCATCTGCCAAAACTTTTTTAATTTCGATTTATGAAGTTCTTCTTTTGAATACTTTGTTCTGTTGGATTCATACGTAAGAATGGAAGAGATATACAGTATGTGCAATTATTCATTGTCAAGTTAAAATGCGTATTGGAATATTCTGAGGATATTTTTCTGCGGATATAATCAAGAATGAAAAATGAAATTAGCTGAAAGTTACCTCATTGTTCTTAGAATCTCTTTGTTTGTCCAGCAAATCCTTCAGATTTCCCCATTTGTCACCCGGAACTAGGACAACCGCCGAATCCACATCAACTGCTTTCAAAACATCCAGTTGAAAATCTTGAACCAAAAGACTCAACAAGGCTTGTCGTTGTTGCAGCAAATTCCAACAATCCTCCGACTTGTTAAACTCATCGTTGCCGAGATTTCCATTTTCGACGGGAATATTCTCGCACGCAGTTGCTTTCGAGAACCAAATTTTAACCACTTTTGCATTTTTCATTGAATGCGAGTGACAATTTATCGGAGGTTGTGGGATGACGTTGTTTGCGTTGGTTGAGTTGTCGATTTTTTCTTGAGCCGTGGTCGAAATAACCGCTGAACTGATGCAAATAATGAGTGCCAGCAACATTCTGGAAAATATTCAAAGTACTTGTGGTAATTATTATTCGGTAATGCCAATTTGAAGGATTGGAAAGTTGCTTCAAGTTTTTTTCTTTATCGATAGAAGCAAAAGTCTGGCCGAATATAAAGCGGCAAGTGCGAAGTTTATAAAATTGCGAAACAAAAAATAATGACACTGAATATATCATCACTGACATGATTATTTACTGCGGGGTTTTTGAAGACAATTTTGTAAGAAACTGATCCTAAAGAAAAAAAAAACCTTACAGCATCAGACTTAGGTCAAATTAAAGTTTGGCAAAAGATTTTAAAGCAATCTTCTCGTGGACCAATATTTTTAGTCAGCCAAATGCATATTTTCCTCTGAATTCGAATACACCAGCACAAACCATGGAGAAATTCCTAATTATTTGTGGACAAAATTTGACTTTCAAGCAAAGCTCCAGTATTATATTGCAGTATCTAATTTTTAAATTTAATTGAATTTGCATGAAAAATGTTGCACACCGCTGAATATACCAGAATAATTTATTGTGAGTCCCGCATATCAATAAGATCAATCTTTTTCTGGTGATGCATTTTGTTTCATTCTTTCATTTATTTTTTTTGGGAACCTGATTGAGATGAAATGCAAGACGCGCTATATTTCATTTTTTTAGAAATTGATTAAGATTAAATAACATATAGCACAGCACTTTATTTCGTTCTTTCATGCATTTATTTGGAAACTGATTTAGATAAATACAGGACCACTGCATATTTAAGTCATATATTTATTTATTTGGAAACTGATTGAGATGAAATACAAGCCGCACTCTATTTCATTTATTAATTCATTTATTTATTTGGAAACTGATTGAGATGAAATAGCAGGGCACAGCACTGTATTTCGTTCTTTCATACATTTCTTTGGAAACTGATTGAGATGAATACAGGACCACTGTATATTTAAGTTATACATTTATTTTTTGGGAAACTTATTGAGATGAAATATAAGACGCACTCTATTTCATTTATTTATTTCTTTAGAAACTGATTACGATGAAATAGCAGAGCACAGCACTGTATTTCGCTCTTTCATACATTTCTTTGGAAACTGATTTAGATAAATACAGGACCATTGTATATTTAAGTCATACATTTATTTATTGGGAAACTGATTGAGATGAAATATGAGACGCACTGTATTTCATTGATTAATTTATTTATTTATTTGGAAACTGATTTAGATGTAATACAGGACACAATGTATTCATTTATTTTATTTATTTTATTGGGAACCTGATTCATAAGGGGGACTGAGTGAGTGCAGTTTGCAATCAATCACTATAGTCACTGTGGAATTTCAGCAGCAACACACGCGGACTGTCCACTCTCTTGTATATACACACCTCCTCGAGAGTCATGGCAGTAGCAGGCATCTGGGAATAAGAGACTGATACTCGAGTGCAATTAGCACGCTGATAACGAAAAAATTATTGGCTGAAGAGACTGCGCGAGAAGAGCGAGTCTCTTCCCATAGCAGCTGATCCAACTTGAGTTCATTTGGAAAAATCTTCCCCCCATCTCTTATTTAATTTGGTTTCTGCAGCAGCAGCAGACTGAATAAGGGATATCCCACGACCTGTGTTTCTTTTTCTCGGCTGTCGCTGGAAGATGATTTGTGCAGGAATCAGTCTTCTCTTCGCTCCTGAACCCAGCAGTGCTGCTTCAATTACCCAATTATTACAATTTCCCGCATCTCGTAATGAATGATGGTTTTTAAAAATTCGGTAATGTGATTTCGCGGCAGCAGTTTCCAGCGAGAGATTTCTTTTTGTATATACTGGCGCAGAAAAAAATGCTAGACGTGCTAAAATCAAGATTTTTAAAAACTGGAACCTGAACCACTGCGCAAAAGGACAAAATAAAAATGGTACTGGAAAAGCAAGTTATCGGGAATCGCGCAGAAATCAAATAAAATGTATCAGGATTTTAAAAGCATCTCTGAAAATATTCTTGCGCTAAACCTGGACCCTTTTGGTCTTCATTAATGCTGAAAAGTTACGATATTCGACTTTTACAATGAAATATTGTTACAACAAAGCCATTAATGCCGGTAAAATGGATTCGATATAACAGAAAATTCGTTAAAAGTGAAATCAAATAAAATGGCAGCTATTGGACATAGAGACCTGAAAAATGAATTCATTGAAATCGATTTTTTGTTCGAACAAGATTCCACTGTATTGGATTTTTTGGATAGATTGATAAACAAGCTTTATTTGCCACTTTTCAGCGTTCACAAGTCTCAAAAATTGTTTCCCGCATCCCATCATCCAAATATTGTTTCATTTTTTCATTGAAATTTTGAATAAAAGGCTAAAAATTGTCAAAACGTTTTGCTTTTTGGCTCAAAATGTATTTTTTACACGCGCGTGACAAAGGTTTTCCTTTAATCTAGAATGAAATTCAAGGGGGAAATGTTCAAGTTGAATTATCCCTAGTCTTTATTTATTCCTGCCCTTTTTGAAATTGGCTTTAACTTGCCTTCAACTTTAGTAAACTGCTGACTTTAGTTTGAAGAATAAGATTTGTATAATCCACTTTACTGAATATTATAAACTTTTGCAGAAAGTAAATCCTAAAAAGTTGAAACTCACTTGTTGAACTCACTGTTTAGCCTCACCAACTGTTGGGGAACCAGAACTCGGGCTCAGGGACGTCAGGTCCCAGGACCTGAATTCTGGTCCTGTTTTCCTTCAGGCATCCAATCTCGGGATGCATGACTTCTTGGATGCACTTTTCTCTGCCAATCACAGGCAAGGAAAAATGTCCAATGCTTCAGTCAGGTCAGCTGACTGAAGCATTGTACTAAATCCTGTAAAAACCCAGCATTCTTTAACTCCCAATAATCAGTCATTAAAATTAGCTCTTACAGTAAACTTCCTCCAACTATTCAAACCCCAATTTTTTTGCTTGAATTCTTGCTTTGCATCATTGCACCCTAAATTTGTGTGCACAAATTTATTGTCTTCATTGAATGTGTGTTGCATCATTGCATTTATTGTGATGCATTATTTTTGTATTGTGTTTGATTGTGATTTATTGTGGACTGTGATTAAACCAGACAAAACTATGGTTATTTAATCAAGGTACCCCCTTAATTACATATTCCTGGCCGCAAACTGGCTGATTGCCCTACCTTATTATTTCCCACCTTTTCTTCCACTGCGCTATGGTTCAATTCTTTATGTTGGGTTGATTAATTCCTCAACACCAACATAAGTTGAAGCAAGATTTTTATTTCAGAGGAAGCTATAAGCTCAAGATTGTTATCACCAAAGAAAAGTTAGTTTCAGAAAAGTTGATGTAGAGTGAGAACCATTGGTTGCATCAAATTTTGTTTTCTATACAAAAATGTAGAGAACTTTGCTCTAGTCATTGTGAGACTGCAAAGAATGTTTTAACTAAAATTTGATGAAGCTATGAGCTTTGTAAATTTGCAAATCAGGAGTTGCGCGGTACAAGGAGCATTTTTTTCTTTGCCAATTCTTGCGGATTCGATTTTTTTCCCAGCTGGTTTCATTTTCTGGCTATACCTGATTTTATTCATTGATTTTGTGGTGTACTTTTAGCCTTTTTTCTTGATTATCTGTGATGTGTGTAGAGAAATGTAGTCTCACTCCAACATTTGAACAAAATAGACGTTTTTTGCTGTGCTCTTATTTGCCTGCTGCGTTGATTAAGTTCCTCAAATTAAATTTTGCTCAGGGGCTGTGTAATTATCCTTTCACATTTGATAAATGTAACCTCTGCATAGAAATCTTCAAAGTCAGTCAGCCATTATCAGCAACAATCAACACTGAAATGAATTGCATCGATTTCAAGTTTTATTTCAATATTACATAATCTCGACATTGGAAATCAAAATTCAACAACAAACGACGTCGATGAGAAACTCTCATATTTCAGTCATCTGGGTCGAGCGACGCTTCAATATCGTCACTTCCGACATCGTCATCCACGGACATTGGCAGGTCAATTAAAATCGCATTCCTTTGATTCTCATTTTCTTGTGCCTTCAACACCGTGTCTATAAGATTGTCCTTGGCTTCTCGAATTTGATCGACCACAGTTCTGTCCGATGCACTACTGCTGGAATGTCCCCCACCGAGGAACAGTGGCTGGAAGTCGTGGGCCGCGTCATCAGTGGCGACGATGCTGAAGTCGTCTGCGATGATCGGAGGTGCCTTGCAAACTACACCCGCATATTCCGGTGAGTCCCAAGACACGACCCACTGGTTCGGGAACATGTAAGAGCAGAGTGGGTGCGCCGAGTCTGGGAAATCCGGGGCCGAGTCCATGAGACCCTTGTCCCACCGGGTGAACTTGGGTCGCGTGGCTGGGGTGTACCACATCCAGGACGAGGTCACACTCACCTGAGGCAAGGGATTTACAGTACTGTAAGGTAGGCTTTAGTTTTTTTAAAAGAACGATTAGACCACACACAAAAAAAATAACGATTTCCTACTAAATTGTTCAATTACGTGTACATATTGAAACTTCACAAACCCAAACCTCCGAAGATGTCAAATTTGGGGTCAGTCACTTGTTTCCTTGGATGATGGTGGGGTTCCTTTCCATGAAAAAAAAGTCAGGGTATTTTTGCGCATTATCTCACATTTTGATTTGACTGAAGGTTGCTGAAACTCAGCCTATAGGCAGTACAGTAGTGGCCAAAGTTTGAAAAATTGAAAGAACTTAGGCCTACCCTATTTACTTAAGTCCCATGCATACCATCAGGCCACAAACACACAAGGGTTCTTCTGTAAAAATTTTTTTAAAATTAAAATTGCATCCTCAAGTCAGACGTGCACCCATTTTAACCCACTGGACAATGGAGGGTTCATTTTCATTGAGCAACAGAGTTGGGATTTTTTCAGGGGCAGCGCATTTCAGTTTGACCCAAGGTCACAGAAATGCTCCCATGCAGGTTGAAAAGGCCAAAGTTGGAAAAAAATGTGAGAGGCAAAATTTCTACTGTTTTCAGGATTTTCCCAAGCAAATCCTATTCTAGGAATGTTAGAGAAAATGCCAAATTGTTCAGGGATTTTTTTCATTCAACATTTTCTGCAAGATTAGAACAAAATATTGGAATTTTTCCTGACTTTGGTCTTGGTACAAAAGTAGGATTTTTTTACATTTTCAGTGCTCAGTGGCACACAATTTTGTAAAAATATCCCAACTTTACTGCACAAGGGTTGACTCTAAAAATTCAAAATCTTGAAACTATAAGCACACTCAAATTTGATTTTAGACATGAATTGATCATGAATTCAAATGATTTTCACTATTTCTACTGCAATAAGTTTTCTGATTAAATTAGCCATAAATTCCTCATTGGAACCAAGTATATTGCATACTGCTAAACTGTAATTTTTTAAATGCATACTTGCATTTGGCATGCCCATTTTTTTCTTTTAATTTTTAGAAAATATTGCACTTGGTACTGAATTAAATATGGTAATTTACAATAATGTACTTTAAACTAGATTTTAAGTTATAAAAAATTATGCCATAAATTTGAAATACACTTGAACTTCATTAAATCAAACCCTCCTGATGTCAAATTTGTCTTTAATCCCTGACTGCTGGATCCCTTTGATTACCCACACTTGAAACACATCCTGGGTTAAGTGGTCAAAGTTTGGAAAATTGCAAAGAACTTGAGGCTTTCCTATTTAAATCCTTCCATTGTTCATCCTGAGCTAAGAATACAAAAAACATCCAATCTGGAATTTTTTGCAAATATTTTATCAAAAATTTTGCACAGGAAGAAAAAGAAATAAGACATTTTCTGAAATCAGGCCTTTTTTGATCAGTCCAAAATTTGTTTTACTTATACTTCTGTGCTCTTACTGGGCACAAAATTGGGCAAAAGTATCCCTACTCTGTCACAAAAAAGGTCTAGAAGATACTCTTTTGACACATAGAAATGAGAGGTAATCTTTCACACGGGATTATTTTCAAAATCAATAATTTCACCTTTGCCAAATCGATCCAATAGTGAGCTAAAGAGCCCTTGGATGCAGTTGCGTCCTTCCAGAATTCCCAAGAAGACAGTTCCATCATTTCCGCCAAAGAATCAATTCTCAGCAAGTTTCCTCTGATTGCCAAATATTCGCAAATTTCCCTTGCAGTTGCCACATCCACTGCATAGCTTGACTTATAATAACACTTCTTCTCAGCTTTTCCCTGTGTATGAAAAGCAAAAGATACTTCAGTTTGCTCAAACAAAATTGGCGTATTATATACTTTCCCCTTCATGAATGATCAATGTTAATGTTTTTGTCATCAAAGTAAATGCAGTAGGAATCTGTTATCTAAATTATGTCAGTTTTTATTTCCTTACTCTTAATCTCCCAATTGAAAAATGTCAAGAAGACTTTTCCTTATGCTTCACTTCTGGCCTTATACCATATTTACTCAAGTACCACACGCCCTTGAGTAAGGCATGCAGAGGGGTTTTTTGGTTGGAAATTTGACTAAAATCTTATATCCGCGTAAGATGTACACCCCAATTTATAGTGAATCTAAAAACACAAAATTTCAAAAATAAATTCAAAAAATTTGACTTTAGACATGAATTGAACAAAAATCAGATCAATTTTCAACTTTATCAGTACAAAAAAGTTTTCTTGTTGCATTTGTCCAAAATTTCTCCATCATAATTAAGTATAATGCACACAACTTCCTAAAACTTCTTGAAAAATGTGTACCTGCTTATGACACGCACCCCTTTTTTTCTTCTGAAATTTGAGAAAAAAGGTGCACATGATCCTTGAGTAAATACGGTACTATGGTTACAAATTTGTGAAGAGTTTTCTCTGAATTATTATTCCTGGGATGAAAAATTTGGTCCAAAAATAAATTCTTGTGAGATTTTGTCATGTTTGTCATGGGTACATTGGATCCCAGACAAAGGAATTGAATTGTGCTGCCATCAGAATGCAAGTTTTGAATAAGAACTCAAACTCTTTTCAGAGGAGTTCATTCTCATTGCCCAGATTGTCATTTGGCTGTTTGTTTGAAATGGTAGCATAAATTGTAAGATTGGCAGGTTGGTTAGCTTAGAAGAATGCATAAGGCAATTTAACGTTAACACTAGATTCTCAATTCTCTTCTCAACCTGGAATGAATGCTTTTATGCCCAGGTACTCAGACTGGGTCCAAAAGAAATCAAGTGATTTCTTCCTGGCTCAGGATTGGCCAATTCAGAGAAAATTGAGGAAGTGATGAACACTTATTGGCATTGGGTGAGACTCAGTGGGTCTTGCCAAAACAGGATTTTGGAAAGGCTCACTGGCCTCAAGATGCAACAAGTTTTCTTGGCTGGTTGCTGCTGGATGCAGGAGCTACGCCACTTTGGGACTTGACAATTTTACTAGGAATTGATTTGAGACAAGAAAAAAACAATTGTTCTGCTTTCCATTTAGCCTTGTCAAAAAATCTTCAGGAATATGAAAGTGTAGTACTTCAAATACAGTAAATATAAAACCAACCACACCCTCATTTGCTTTGATATCAGGACACAATCTGAATATGCAAAGATCATATTCAAGATCTACTTCACCCAGTTCAGTAGAGTACTGCATTTCGAAAAAAAACTTATTGGTGCTAGACAAACAAAAAATAATCAGCCAGTTAGACAAGCATTGAAAACATGAGCAATTGATTTCCCATTCAATCAAGTATCAGCGAAATCCCAGTCTCTGATTGATGGAATACACAAAAACCCAGGACACTTTTAAAAAAATGTTTATGACTTCGAAAAGTTTCTTGTCATTTTCAATCGAAAACTGACCTGGCTCCAGAAATACGGACAATATTCCTCAGGGGCCTGACAAATGAACCTCTTTTTGGCACTGCATCCAGCTTGACCCCATCGGTTCGGAACCAGTGCAAAATTCGGGGCCGTGGATCTCCTGAACCCAGTCCTTATTTGCGCAGAAGAATCATTCCGTTTGGGACCCCAATTGGTGAATACCATCGGCTGCCCTGACAACCACGCTGGTGCCCGCCGAACATCGGGTTCAGCATCAGCGATTGACGGGGATCCCGTGGTACCACTCATGGTACCACTCGTAATGGCATTAGTAGAAGACTCCGGATACTTGCGAGTGGAAGAAGCAGCTGCTGCCGATTTTGATGGGCTTATGGTGCGCTTTTTAAACCTTTTAGTTCTGGGCTTGAATGAAAGCGAGGTTTCAGGAACATTTTGATGGAGCAGAGGGTAAGTAGATTTGGTCACTGGAGACTCCACTGCTGCTGGGTAGTCCAGATGTCCTCCTGATGATTGCAAGAGCAAGCAAGAATTTTGGTAGAAAAAAAAGAAGGAAAAAATGAAGTACAGCAGTGCCCCAAAATGTGGACATAATTACAGTGAGACCCCACATGCAGACACCTCAACATGTGGACAATTTGACATCTGGACATTCATTTTTCAATGAAAAGGCATAAAAAGGCCAATTATATGAACAAGGACTCAACATGTGGACATTGCATAATAAAATTGCCAATAAGCATCGGGAAAATGGATTTTGATTAGGCTTTATTGCAAGTACAGTTTAACCCCATTAACCAATTAACCACCACCCTTGCTTCCTGCCACTTTTTCCTCCCAAACAAATCTTCCCAAGCTTGAAGTGATGGGAAAACCCCATTTATCAGCCATCCACCAACCAACCATGTTTTTTGCCAAACAAACAGGATCTTGGCACTGTTTTTTACCCTGATAAACCACCAATTTTTGGCTCCTCTCTTCAACGCTTTATATTTCTGGGTAATATTTTTTAAAATTATTTGTTTTCTCCATTTGAAGATGCAAAGAATGGGAGATTTATGTCCCCACAAAAAATTATGAAGAGTCATCTTCATCAAAAGCAGGATGGGGAGGGATAGAGGTTGAAACATAAAAAAAATGAAATACACTTACTCATTCATTAAATACTGTGGCAACGCCTCCCTTGTTAAATTGCCAACCCCATTAAAATGCCAAAATTCTGCTGCACAAACGTTGGCGGTTTAACAGGGTTTGACTGTAACTGATATTTCCCACCCTAAAATCTATGCAAGAAAAATTCTCTGATATTTCTCCCATCATTTTCCCATCCATTCAGCTAATTAAAAACAATGCCTATAGCAAAGAGGGTCTTCCTTCTCTCTTTGTGACCAGAAGTCAAATGCACAGTTGATATAAGCGTCTTGCACAAATATTTATACATACGTCAACCTCTATTACATAAATTGAATGAGTCTCACCCAAGAATGAATTTTGACTCGGGTCAACCCCGATCCACACTATGGGTTGCACAGCTGAAACCCCCACAAAAGTATTCTCTTCTTCACTCAAGATCCAAACCAGACTGGATCCGTTTTTCTGGTCACACAAATCCACTGCATCTTGACGACCGTACAAGACGGGTTCGGGGTCGAACCAGTAGCAGCTCCCGTCATGCCAAACCCAGGTCGAGTCCGGGCACTCGATGGGCACACACGCGTCCTGCTGGGGGTCGATTTTGTCAATATTTTTGAGGTCGTTTCCGGTGCCTTCAAATGTGATTTTCTTCCGGTATCCTTCGCCGCAAACGCATGTGAATGACCCCGGGGTGTTGACGCACACGTGGTTCCCAGGACAGCGAGCTTTTCCTAAAAGCAATGAAGACAAATCATGAATCAATTGAATTCTTGGACTGCAAAGGGTTTGTTTCCATTACGCGGTGAAATCGGGATTTTCTCGGTTGGTCCCGCGTTTAATTTTTCTTGAAGGCCACAAAAGCTAAGCCAGGTCGCCTTGGGGAAAGTCAGACTTTTTCTGACAAAAAGGTGCTGCTAATATTTCTCAAAGTTGGACTTTTTCCGCTAATCTTTTTCTGCCTCTAAAGAAGAATTCTCCATCTGGCACCCAAAATGAAAGGGCTACAAATCCAAGAAAAATGCAACTAATGCAGAGAGAGGCTAAAAAAAAAGGCTCAGCCTTGGTGATGCATTTTTTTTAATTTTTGGGCAAAATTTTTCTGTGGATATTTAAAAAATACATCGGGATTTTGCTGGACTTTGCCCTGAATGGATTGTTACTCTTTTGTTTTAAACTCTGTCCTCACAGACACAAAAATTTGCAGAAAAAGTCCAACTTTGCTGCCCAAGGGTTAAATAATCAAAGTTTTATCAACAATTTCAAGAGATTACTACAGTTATTAGGAGCAAGATTTAGTTTGAGAAAAGTCAGACAGACTTTTCTCAATTTATCATGCCACAGAAAATGTCCAGTGGACCAGCAAACAACTTCTGCAGGCCTGCACCAGTCCACAGACAGGTTGGGGTACACTGTTGTAGATACATATATATATATATATATATATATATATATATTGTATTTACTTGAGTACCACGCACACCTTTTTTCCCAAATTTCAGAAGAAAAAAAGGGGTGTGCATCATAAGCGGGTACAAAATTTTCAAGAAGTTT
>CAJPEX010002038.1:0-38576 GCA_905338405.1 Notodromas monacha
CTGATGGCTCCAATCGGATGGCGGCAGTCTCCATAAATGCGCATGTGGGCCCTGGTGTTGGAGCTGAGACTACCAGGACCATTTGGCGCTCTGCCGCCGGTGGTTGTCACGCCGCCGGTGCGACCCCCGCTGGAGCCGCGGGGGCTGCTGCGGGTGCGGCGGGTGCTACCGGGGCGGCCGCAACGGCAGCCGCCGCGGGCGCCGCAGGCGCGGCTTGCTGGACAGCCGGTGCCGCAACCGCAGCGCGAGGGGCAGCCACATTGCGCTGTTGGCCCCTGTTGCAAGTTGTGGAATGGTGGGGCTGCTGGCAATGGCAACAGCGGCCTGCCACCGGGCAGGCATGGGCATAGTGGCTGCGCCCGAGACAATTTTGACAGAGTCGCCGTCGGCGCACTGCTTGCTGCCGCTAGTGAATGGAGAGCGGACATCTGGTCGGGGTGTGTTGCCCCGCACAAAAGGGACACGAGTTACAGTCAGGTGGTCCCCGGTTATTGTCCCGGGAGGACCTATTATCCCGTCGCGGGTCTTGATCACGGCGCTGTGCGCCGCGATTGTCCGACCTGGATCGTTGCGGAGAACGGCTGGGGCGCCGTTCCGACAACCGTTCATGACGCCGCCACTTGCGGGGTGGGCTGCGCAAGCGCGAACGTCCCGGTTGGCCGGGACGGCGGCGGTTCCCATTATTGTTGTACCCGTGATTGGGCTGACCGCGTCTGTTCCCCCCTGAGGTGGAGGGTTCGCTTGTAGATGCCGTGGCGCTTGCTGCCACTGCAGGTACTGCGACAGCAGCTGGGGCCGCTGCCGGAGCCGCCGCAGCCCCAACGGGGTTTGCTGCGGAGCTCTGAAAGACAAGGGCCGGAGGTTCTTCTGCTAAGCCAAGTTTGTCCGCAAAGAAATCGCGAAAGAACCGATATTGCTCATGAGGGCGGTGTGCCCACGCTTCTTTGTTCTCAGCCACCTGAACGTGGCGGTCAGAGTGTACCTGGAGTACTTCCAGGAAATTTGCTCGCTGCAAATGTGCCCTAATAACTGCGCTCATGCGCTGCGTGGCAAGAACCATGTCGGTTTGGATCGTCTTGAGGGTTTCTGCGATTTGCACGACTTTATCAAAGTATTCGTAAAATTCGGGTATGGTCGTGGGCTTTGGTAGCCTTNCGGTTTGGATCGTCTTGAGGGTTTCTGCGATTTGCACGACTTTATCAAAGTATTCGTAAAATTCGGGTATGGTCGTGGGCTTTGGTAGCCTTTCAAACTCGCAGTACAACCGCAAGCGATTATTATCAGTCTTGCCGTACTCGTTGAAGAGCACGCGAATGACGCTGAGATAATCCATCCGGATATCTTGATGCGCAAATGCCCCAATGTTACGGCGAGCAGCGCCGTCCAGATGGACCAGTAAAATACGTATGCGTTCAGCATCGGTGAGCTGGTCTGCCGGAATGAGATGAACCGGTGTGAAATCATGCCACAGACGCTCGAACGGGTACTCTGATGCGATTTTACCGTCAAACTTCGGGAAAGTAGCATGGCGCGCTTGCTTTTCATACGACTTCACGAGGTCATGATGCGCGTATTGGGAGGGTTGACCCGTCCCAAAACTCGCCCGCGCTTGTTGATACGCGTCAAGAGACCTCGGAGGCGGAAATAAGACCAAGGACGGTGCCACGTCCGAAGGGACGTAGCTGGATGGTCCAGGCAGATTTAGAATAGAGGATGCCTGCGGCCGCACGGCGATCACGGGACCAGCCGGTTGTTGCGGAGAGGCCGATGAAGCTGCTGGTAGGCAAAGAGGCCCGTTTACACGTGCGTTGCCCCGCGGTGGGGCTGCGGATGGCCCTGACACATTGGGCGCGACAGGCGCCCACAGACCACAGGAAAAGGCACAGGGTCCCCTGGTGCAACAGGGAATGCAACCCCTAGTACACTGGGCTGGGTAGGGCGGAGATTGACCCACGCCCCCTGCATCACATCTAGCAAGTAGACCAGGATGTTGTTCACCTGGTCGGCCAGCATCCTAACGGATGCAACTTCTTTGTTGGAAAAATGCCCGTCTGGGATGTTAAGCAGATGTACGGCGGCTTCAAGGAAGCGCAGCACATATTCTTCGAAACGGGCCTGAGGGTCCCCGCGGTTGGGGGTCCGTAAAATATGGTCAACGGCCCCGACGGCGTTGGCAACGCGCAAGACATACTTAATGAGTGTAGGGCGCGGAGCCGTCGTTGCTGAGGAACGGCTGGACGACGCAACAGAGCCCGAACTACGCGGCACAGTGGACTGAGTCCGCTGTGGGACGCCGGGGAGCGGCGCATGCTGAGTCCTACTCGATGATCGCGAGTGGTCGCTCACTTGGCTGCTAACACTGGATGGACTATTGGAAACGCGATGCCCCGGCCCCCTAAGAGGGGGAACAAATCGCCGCGGAGGCTTGCGCGTAGCGCGCAGCCTGCTCAAAATGGGTGAGGGATTCACCGAACTCATGACCACGCTACAGGGGTGAGTATCTTCCGTTTTTTCGCTTTCGGGGGGGGTTTCCGCAAATTTACCAAGACGTAAGGCCCCGTTTCACGCGTAGGCGTAAGAAAGAGCACTGAGAACTCCGTACAAGGAGGGAAAAAAATGCCGAGGTTCGTACCGCTTCTCGGTAGACCCGCTGGCCACCAATTTTGTCAAGTGATAATGACAAAGACCTTATAGAAATAAGTATAAACCGTACGCAGCCTTTAGGAGGCCGGATCCTCCAGAAGGGAGTCCCTTAAGCACTCTTTTATTCCAGTGCACACACAAACNTTAGGAGGCCGGATCCTCCAGAAGGGAGTCCCTTAAGCACTCTTTTATTCCAGTGCACACACAAACGCTCAGAAACAGAACCAAGATCAGAATCCTCAAGATATTGCAATCATCCACACAAGTCACACACAAAGACAAGTCCTCAGGGAGGAAATCAATAATCCGCTAGCAACCGTACGGAGGCAAGGCTATTCGCAGAGTGACGGCTTCGGAGCCTCACGGAATTCAATGTAGATACAATTATAATAATTATCTTTCTCACCCGGTTCCGCCAGGCGGTAACCGGGTGCCATGCAGGATCTTGGTTCCGTGCGCGTCGTAACTTTGCACATGTGGAGCCCGAGCAAGGATGCTACGCTCGGGCCTCCCCACGCACTCTCTCGACCCCACAGGATGTTTAGCATTGCTTACAGCTTCTGTTCATGCAACAAGAACAAGTCAGTCACATTTGGGATTGGAAATTCCAGACTGCGTTTGCCTTAATGAGGATATATCTACCCAGAGAATATATTACAATTTCTCAAAAAGTTTGTTATACTGTAATGAGATTTTTTCAACATGTACTCTGTTGTCTTTTCTACCAGGACTTGAGAAAACTTTTTTGTACTGGAATATGTGTTGAACCATATTATTTATAACAAGATTTTCCTGTATAATCTCTTGTGGGGGTTATTTTTCATAGTGTGCATGGTTATGCCAGGATTTTTTTTCTTGACAGGCTATTAGTGTGTTGGTTTGACCAAAGATCACCATATTGGCGCAACAGCAGAGTGGGTACTTTCCTGTTACCTCTGTACCTACTTTCCTCTTATCTCTGTACCTTCCCTCTGACAAATTTAACCTGACCTAACCTAACTTCACCTAACCACCTCCCAAAATCAGTTTCTGCTTTCTTTGGGTTTCTGCTGAAACTAGATGCTGAAAAATAAAATTCACAGTTTCTGGTAGGTTGTCCTGATTATGAACTTGTCCTAAAGATTTGTCTGGATGGTAGTGCAGTCTAGGAATGAGGTACAGAGATAACAGGAAAGTACTGCAGAAGTGCCCTAAGCTGGGAAATATTTGGATAAGTCAAGTGATGAAAATAAGTGTACATATAGTGCAGGAATGCTGAAAAGAAAAAAAAAATCCCAGCTCCGTTGCTGGACGTTTGTTGCTGGACCTTTAGAAAAATTCTCAACTCCTATTTCTGCGGAATTGCGTTGTTTGCAATCATCAGGATTACTTCGGAGACTCGGTGAGTGACGTGAACATGTGTCGTCTGGACGTGCTCACTCTGGTCAAGGCCATCGACGTGGCCACCAACCACAACGACTGGTCCCTGGCGGCGGACTCGAGCTTCCGTCCGCGCGCCGCCTTCACGCCATGGGCGCTGCAGCTCAAGAGCGTGGCGGCTCGCGTGGCGGACGACACGACGACGCGGATGGTGCGCGCGTGCGGCGGCGCCGGGTACTCGCAGGCGGTGGGCATTGAGCGCCTCTTGCGCGACTCCAAGGCCTATTGGCTCATGGGCCCGTCCACGGAGATGGCGAGGAAGCTGGTTGGCCAGATGGCGTTGAGGGGCGTGGACTCGCTGGACCTCTTCGAGTCTGTCTGCGACTACAACGCTCTCTTTCATCAGGTGGCGCTTTCCGTTTTCTCGGCTCAAGTGGGGTTTCATTTCCGAGCAACAGAATATTAAAGGGATGAGTGGGGGAAAAAGAAATGCTTGGGTAGAATGGAACATTGACACACAATATTTGTTGCTCTATAATACAGTTGAACCTCTGTAAGTTGAATTTCAAGGGACCAGCAAATAAATTAAACTTGGGGAGGTTTGGAACTACAGAGGTTTGAGCTACATCAAATAGCTGTGTTGTTCTGGGAAACATGAAAAAAATAGCCCACAATTGTAAATGGTGGTCTTCTTTGGCTTAAATTATTGCTTATTGAATGATTTAAAATTATGCTGAACTTGTAGGCAGGGGTTCATTATTTGCCCAATTAAGTCTTTCACTTCCTTTTCAGACACATCAATTTTTAATGGCATTGCTTTTCTTATTTGTTGTGTCAATAAAATCAAAGCCAACAGGCCACCAAAAATTTGACTCACAGAGATTAGAGGCAGGAAGCCTTTTACTTAGGAAGGCTTTTATGCATTGTTTCTGAAGGGATTCAGAGGGGATCTGAAAAAAGTTGACTTAGGGGTGTATTTGACTTGGGGAGGTTTGAGTTATTGAGGTTCACCAGTAACACTAATCCTGCAAAGTGTTCACCAACTGTTACATTGGCATATTTGAAGAAGCGGTAAGTTGCAAGTGCCCATATGCGGTTGAACCTATTCTAGTCAAATTTCAAGGGACCAGAAAAAAAATCAACTTAGCAAATTTTTGACTTATAAGGTTTTGAGTCATGGAGGTTTTCATAACAGAACCAAGAATACGTGTTATGAGAAACAGAAGAATCCCATAAAATCAGAAATGGTGATATTTTGGGCTTTCTAAAATTAGTTGATAGGATGCTGAACTTGGATGCAAGAATTTCTCATTTACTTCCTTTCAAAACATGTCAAATTCCACTTTTTATTGCTTTTCTTGCTCCCCTTTCAAGTAAAGTGTAATCAAAAGGAATCAGAAAATTTGAATAATGGAGATGCCAGAGGAACAGATTTGGGGAGGTTTTTAAAGCATTGGTTCTAACTTTTAAGGGAATTCAGAAGTGGGCTTGAAAAAATTAAAAGTTGGGAGGTATTTGACTTAGGGGGCTTTGACTTATGAAGGTTCAACTGTATGTCATATTGTATGCATGTCAGGGAATCCATCTGTCCTCTGGCCCCTTTGAATCAATAAATCACTGACATTGAGGCCATCACAAGGCACAAATAGGAAGAGTTGAGTTTAGCTTAACAACAATGTATGCACAAAATTCTTATGATAAAAGTAAGCATGAATGAAGTTCAGAATATGGAAGCCTCTTTGATGATGAGAGTCACCTATAAAACTCATATAAAAAGTATTTAAAATTTAAATATTCAAATTAAGTATACCCTTTGTTCACATTTGTTAAGGCAAACAAGTTGGCAGTTGATAACAAGCGGCTGGTGGCTGCAAAACTTCTTGCTGATGCTGACCGTCAGGAGACAAAAGATCTTCAATCCTCAGCAGGAAATGACCAGAAACAGGGAGAAGACTTTGACAATCCCTTCAACACAACCCCAACTGCTTACAATGACATGGTGTTGATCACAGAAGATCAGGTGAGGCATCAGCCTGGTCTTCATCCAACCCAATGGACGAGACTCAAGCTAGCCAAGAAAATTAAGCTGGACAAGGAGAATCTTCTGGTTATTTTCCATCTGCCCACAGAAACTGACCACACTGGAACTTTGCCTGGACAGCATATTTCTGTGAGTGGTTTCAATAGCTTCACAATTGTTGAAAGAGTTTTATAAATTTCTTCAGTCAACCTCAAACTTACACACATTTTTAAATTTGAAGTTTAATTCCTTAGATATTTGGGAGTCAGAGAAAAATCGTTTCTTACAAAATCCCACTTTTGAAAAAATCCTGAGGAGTGAATTGAACTTTATTGTTCTTTGAAAATCTCCAATTTGAAAAAAAATCATTATTTTTGGGAAGAGATACTAAATTAGTCCACGCATTGGAATACTGATCACAATTTTTATATTAGCAAGAAATAAGAAAATAAAATTTGCACATAAAATACAGTGTGAGCTTCATTCGAAAAATAGATGAAATTGAGTAACCTCAACATTTATCTTCAAAATTCAAGTACAGTACACTGTATAAATCTTCCTAACGCTCTTGGATAGTTTGCTTGAGCAAGATAACATTTTCAGGTTTAAGTAATTTTTAAAATGGAGAATACGCAGTGAAAAATTTTCTCAAGTGATGAAATTTCATAAATTCAAGTGTCGAATAAATTTCTTGAAAATGTGTGAAGGTGTGAAAATTTATTACAAGAATCCTGCCCTTAATAGTTTTTATTTTCAAATTTTTCAGTTGTATTTCAAACTCTGCAAGCTTTTTTAACGTGTTAAGTTTTTGGCAACAGGATTTATGTCCTGGAAGGATTTAGCAGAAAGGATTTTTATATTTTGGAAATTTTTTTTCCTGTAGCCAGTATAGACATTCAAAGATAGAAATCATAAGCGCATTCGTATCGCACGAAAAGAATTCAAGATTATAAATTAAATTCTTTAAGTTTTTTTGTGTGATTCGTTAAAGCGGCAGGAAAATTCCTTACAGAGGAAATGTTGAAAACTTTGGAGAGCTTACGTGGAGGCAACTCGTCATAAGTCCTTGCAATTAGTTCCTCCAAGTTTTTAAATTTCCTACGTTGATGACCACATTCAAAAATCATCTCTCGTCTTTCGTCGGGGAATTCAAGGCGAGGATGTCCGGAAAAAACGGGCCCAGAGAAAAATTTCGTCGCTATTACTCTCCCATTTCGCGGCCGGACGATTTTGGCAAACTCGAGCTGATTGTGCGCAGCGACTCCAATGGCGTATTTGCACAGCACATCAACGCGATGGCGGAAGGCGACGACAGCCTCGAGTTCCGCGGTCCCAGTGGCGGCTTCGAGTACTTCTCCAACACTCTGGACTACCTGATTGCTGTCTGCAGCGGCACAGGCGCCACGCCCGCCATCCAGTTGGTCAGGTCTATGCAGGTGTGCGGCCTCCTTTTCATGTGTCCCCTTTTCTTTGTCTTTTTCTGCCTCTCTCTCTCTATTTCTCTATCTCTGTCTCTCTACCTCTGCCTGTCTCTATCTCTGTCTCTCTATCTCTGCTCTCTATCTCTGTCTCTCTATCTCTGTCTCTCTATCTCTGTCTCTCTATCTCTGTCTCTCTATCTCTGTCTGTCTATCTCTGTCTGTCTATCTCTTTCTCTCTATATCTGTCTCTATGTCTCTCTTTCTCTCTATCTCTGTCTCTCATCTATCTTTCTCTCCTTCTCTGACTCTCTCTACCTCTCCTTTGCTGTCCCTTTCTCTCTCTCCCTCTTTCTCTGTGTCTTTCTCTCTCTCTCTTTGCTTTTCTGTCTCTTTCTCTCTCCCCCCTTCTCTGTCTCTTTCACTCTCCCCCCTTCTCTGTCTCTTTCTATCTCTCTTCTTCTCTGTCACTTTCTCTCATCCATGAATATGTCCATGTATCTAAATCTATAACTTAAAGTGCTTCTGTTTCTCTAACGCTCTGTTTCTCTAACCATCTGTTTCTCTGTCTCTGTATCTCTTTCTGTGTCTCTAAATTTCTCTCTGTTTCTTCCTCTGTGTCTGTCTCTGTCCTTGAGAAGTAAAGAGAGAGAGTTGCTGATATTTTTTTTACTCCACTACCATTTATACATAAAGTTCTGAACCTGGATAACTCAAACCTCCCCAAGTCAATTTTTTTTAGTCCCTGTCTGAATTTGAATAGGAACAATGCATTAAAAACCTCCCTTACTTGAAGGCTTTTCCTCAACTGCTGTAAATCAAATTGTCTCTGGCCTTTTGGCAATATTTTCTTGACACAGGGAGAAAATCAATAAAAATGTAACTTGATATGATTTGAAAGAAAGGGAAAGACTGATCTGGCAAATGAATTCTTGCCTCCAATTCCATCCTCTTGTCAACTCATTTAAGAAACAAAGTAAGACCCAGAATACCTCCATCATTTACAATTCCATGAAATGTTTTCCACAGGAAAAATTCTTGTTTCCCTAATTCAAAGCCTCCCAAACTTGTAACCTCCCTAAGTCAAATTTTTTTGCTGGCCACTTAAAATTCAACTTTGATAGGTTTGACTGTGCAGTATTTGCTGTAATCATCGGGAAAATACTCAATGATAAATGTGAGCAGTAAAGAGTTGCACAAAGAGAACAACTCTGAACCAAGTCGTAGAAAATAATATACAACTCAGGTGCAAAACAAAGAAGATGGAAAAAGGGGAAGAGATTAATTTCTCTTCCTGACGGTGCAATTCTCGAGGTTAAAATATATTTAGGAAAATCTATTTTATCACATATTGACCTTTGTTGAAGGATGCAGCCTTGCACTCTGTCCTCCCCTCCTGGATCTGTCCCACAATTAAGAAGTACCCTTCCTGGTACTCCGACCTTGTCTACTGATTTTCTGGAGTATATAAACTCCATTAACATCTTCCCAAAATCAGGCATTAGTGCCCTGACCAGTGTATAGAGATCCCAAGTAGGAATTCTCCCAGGTCTTGACTTGTGTGTTTTATTGGCAAAAGACAATAAAATAATACTCTGCTGGAATACTGTGTTTCACTGCTTCTCCTATAAAGGATATACTCAAACTTTAATATTAATACCAAGAAGAACTCTTGAAGTGTAAGTATACACAACATTGCAAATGTTTAATGCGCGAATATCTTGAAACTCATGATCAAAAACTTCCAAACGCTTGCATTCCACAGAAAAAACGTAAGTAAGAAGTAAGACTTTGATCAGCAATTGCTTTTTTTTCTAGTTTGATTTTTTACGAATTTTTAAATTTCTGAAGCATCACTTGAAGTTGCCACTCATGTTCTGTAAAGTTTATTATCCAAGTGCAACGTACAGCGCTCTAATTTTGAGCCTTTTCCAATAAGACATGCTTTTTCCCTATTTTTTTTTTTGGCATAGGACGACGAAGAAGACCGGTGCAAAATGTTCCTGTTTTACGCAAATGCAAAACCGTCGCAGATTTTACTGCGGAATGAATTGACTCGTCGAACGTATGACGAGAACTTCGTGGCCAAGTTTGTGGTTCATGATGGACACGGAGCCGGTGTCAGTGCATCATCGTCGCTTTTTGAAGAGGGCTACATGGACGAAAACTTTTTCAGGTTGCGCCAAATAATACTTAACATTTTTCCCCTCTTGTTTTTGCAACTTCGGGTAATTTTTATGCGTTAGGGATTTCCCCAAACAAAGAGACTTGATGAGTAAAACACCACAATCAGTTCGGGACTCGCTGGGATCCTCTTTATAGAGGCGTCAAGAAATTGATATCTGTTTATGTCCCAAAAAAATCATCAACTCAGCATCTTTTTCAAGAAAAATACAAACACACACACACAATTTATCAGAAAATATGTTTATGCATTGGAAGCTAATAATGAGAGTGTGATTCTGAAAGAGAATGTGCAGTTGATTTCAAGGTTTTGAGAATGTGCTGTTGATTTCAAGTTTTCAAGAATGAGCGGTTGATTTCAAGTTTTGAGGCTTTTACGCATTATTGAGGAAGTTTTGTGTTAAACTTGTTGTTCGCAAAGGTTGAGATTCTTTGTTGCTTTCCAATTGGCTATTTATTTTTTTAATTGAAGACAATGTGGATCATTGTTGTACAAGTCTTGAAAGTTCTTTGGTGCTGGGCTCCCTATAAAACCCAGCACAGGTTTCAGGAATGCAAGGCATTTTATAATATACAGTATTTCACATTTTGAATGTTCCCCATAATTTCATCAGAAGAAGTTTGAAGTTTAAGCAATTCTCCCCATATCAGTTTTGTAAATAGTTAAAACTTTAAAGCGTCTATTACAGTTCCTGTTTCTCATAATATTTCAGTACTGAAAGAGTCATGAATCTCGACATTCTGAAGAATTCTTCTCAGGTCCCTGGCAGCTTGTTATTGTGACGAGATATTATTGCATCATTATGTGTTTTTTTTGTTTTTTTTTTGTAGGAGGAATCTGCCACCAGACCTGATGTCAAAACGGCACAAGATCCTAGTTTGCGGTGGGCCTCAAATGATCATATCTGTGCTGTACGCCCTTCGCGCCGTCGGCGTGGCGTCCGAGTCCATCTTCATCTACGGCCCAACGGCGGCGGAATACATTCGGGCTATTTACGGACGAACCGCGTCTCTGTCTTCGCACCGCAGCTTCGAGTGTGGCGGCTCTCCATCATTATTGACCAGCGCCCAGAAGAGCCTGTGTTCTGCTCGCCAAATCGTGTCGGAAGATGGGAGGAAGCTAGTCATCACTGAGCATGCAGTTAGCACTGGGATCCGGCTGGAAAACTGGTCCGAAACACCCGAGTTGGTTCGCGATGAGACCGGGACGTTGTTGGTCCTTCCGGCCGCTAGCAACAACAATAGCGATACACTAGCGACATCTGAATGAGAGTACATCAAATTCAGAAATAGAAGTCGCGTTATTTGTATGCGCAGTGTCGCGCTTCGACTCAAAAAAGGTTCCCCTCCTCCTTGATGCTTCCTATATCCATATACCTGATCTTACATATATTTCTGTTAATTTATCAGTCCTTCGTTTCCCTTTTTTTTCGTGAACGTATTAATTCTTAAATCATCGTACATCCCGGTTCTTCATTCGGTGGATGAAATAAACAAAATTGGAATTCACTTTATTCGTCTTTTAATTTCATCATGCCCCGAAACAATCCCGATTTCATGACACAGCAGTAATCCCAATGCCATGACGGAACACAGTTTTTGAAAAAAAAAAACACATACAGTATTTCTATACTCGTTCGTTACCCAGAAAACAACAAAACAGAAAACAATGCCTATGAATATTTTCTCGCCGAAAAGCATAACATTTTCCAGTCTTCTCGCATGAAAGCAGTTCTCGTATAAAAAAACGATCCAAACGTATATTATTGCCAGAATTCGCTGTAAAATCTCGATTTTTCGTCAAGGAGCAGAAACCTCCGATTGCTAAAGTGACCAGGGCGAGAACACTTCTTTTCTCATTTTTGCTGAGATTTATTTTTGCAATTTCACCCAGAAACGAATTTTAAGAAATTCCGAAACTTCGACAATGGTGCAATAAACACGAGTCCTGGAAAAATCCATAACTTACGGAAAAAATTAAAATCAGTTCACTTTTCATGAGCGTGATAAAGAATTCGCGGGGATTTTTCAAACAGTTCAATGGCTGTTGAATAAAAATAAAACTACACGTAATTTCAATCACAATTTCAGGCTTATTATTGTCTTTGCTTTCATAAAACTTGTATGTGAATTTTTCAAATGCTTAGAATAAACTCAGGTAAATTAGAAAAATGGAATATGGCCATCGGGTGTTTTTCAACGAACAAGAAAAATTCAGGTTCTAAATGTTTTAGAATATTGTACTTTCAAGCTCTCATATTTTGTTGATGAAATATATTTATGAATGACTGCAAAATCGTTAGGTTGTGGCAAACGGATTCTTGATGAAAATTTCGCATTTTGATTTTTTAACATGTTTTTTTATGAGGTATCCAGCTTTTCTGAGACTATATTTTTCTTAAACTGAATTTTAAATCATTCTCAGATTTAAAAAAGGTACAATTTGAATGGTTCGTCCACTTTTCAAAGCTGACACCATGTCTTGTAAAATTTTTTTTACCGATAATCTGGTAGGTTAGTTTTCAACCGCATGAATTTCCATCAGCAGAAACCTTTCGTAATATTTCATCCCCTGCATTATTTCAAAATAACCTTCAAATTAAAAAGCATCATGTTCCTTCTTCAAACAAGAGAAACGTAAATACAACGAATTTTCGCAGATGAAGTTTTTTCCAAAATGTGGGAGTTCGAAAATCAAACACGTTCGGATTCGGCAGCTTATTATTTGACACCAAGAATTCAACTAAAGATTTTGATTGTTTTTATCATTATCCAAGAGGATCAGACGAAAATGCCCGCAGGGTATTCGCAAAAGCTCTCCTTCAGACTAGGTTATTCATGACAAATAGGCCACCATTGTCACATCAAATCCAGTACACGTACGCACAACGTTTCTTCGCGCTTATCCTGGCATGAAAAAAACACTTGACTAGCAACAATTTGCCCCACTTTTTTCTTTCGCACAACAAAACAGCAATAAAACCGGCTTCAGTTTTCAGCTCCTCTATATACCTAACACACAAAAAAAAAAAAAAAAGATACTGCGTGTTTTGCTTGCTTTTCAGCATCAGCAGCAATAAGGACTTTCGTCCCAACAATGAGATCGGTTTCTTTTCCCTATTTTTCGTCCATTTCGTTTCGTAAAATTGCACGACAACAACGAGGCGGTTTCTCGCCAATTTTTTTGCAGGTAGGGTTTGCGTCTCGGAAAACAACTTCTCGACAGCAAAATAATTCAACCTTTCCTTCCATTTCTTTTTGTCAGAAATTTTTTTTCTTCGTCGTCGAAAAAAGAAGGAAATTGTCTCAATTTCTTTTTCCACAGGGAGAGAGAAGAATGTTTCTCGACTAGTCGTGATTGGAACTGGGTTCCTTCTTCTTTTTTTTCATTGCAATAATAATTTAAAAATGGGGATTAAGTTCAAGACATGGAAGTGGCAGTTGACACGACGACGACGGGGTCGTGGGGTTGCTGTCGACGACGTCGTAATGCGTGTCGAATCGTCGTCGACTCGTTGGACGATGTCGATGTCGACGACGCACTGGTCGTCGCTGTCGACATGGTGTTCATCGCTTCTGCCTCCATCGCCTCTGATTCTTCTTCTTCTAATCGCTCGCCTGGATCAGCCGGCATAATCTGCAATTGAAAAAAAAAATGCGAAATTGGCATGGAATGAAAGTTGTCAGACGAACAAAAAATGTCCGACTGATTGGATTGTCTCGAGAAAAGCGATATTGAATTCTTTCATCAAAAACCACGAGGAATCCAATGTGAGAAAGCAATTTTATCTCACCTCTGCTTGCCTCATTGCGTCCTGGAATCATTTCCAGATTTGCGGTGCAGCGTAAAGAGCAAAGAAAAATCCCGACATTACTTTTATGACGGTAAGAACCATCATAATTATTATGTTCAATACACACTGTTCAGTTGCATGCAATGTCATGATTTGTTGCTTCATCGAAGAGTGAAGAAGAAAAGCGCCGCCAAAAATAAATCGCTTTCAAAATCGTCTTCAGCCTTTAAATTTTTGTTTCGTAGATTCGAGTTATTTTAAATAGTACGGTGGCTTTTTTCCTCTGCTTAAGATTTTATTTCCCGTTCACCTTTTGAGGGAACTGATGAGCACGTGAATTTATACACAGTACAGAATTTTTAATTTCTCAATTTAACGAAAATTTAGACGCAAATTTTATTTAAAAGTTGGTCCGTCTGTTTTCTGTTGCATGTCTGTCTGAGATCAGCTGGGTTCTTTGAATTTCATTTTTTTAAAGTTTCGAATAAAACAGAAAGTTAATACGTGCATTTTTTTGATTGGCAAGATTAATTTAAAAGGGCTAAATTGTGATAAAGAATAACCTAATCAACAAAAAATTGCAGTAGGACATAGAAATATCATAGATTGAAGATGAATGCAGTATTTAGATTTTTTTTTAGGATTACAATTGAATTAAATTATCGATTCGCGCCAATTTCATCTGATGAATTAAGATTACTTTTTGTATGATCAGTTCATTTTAATCCTCGACAAACATGCCACGATTTGAATTTACATAAAATTATACTGTACAAGGAGAATTTTTCCAAAAATTCATAATTATTCTGAACAGCTTGAATTAAAACGATGTCTATATCATAAGTACTGTCTATCGTGTTCGAAATGCCACAGCAGTTTCAATGTGCAATTTATTAAATTTATGAAATGTATTTCTTACGAATTCATGTGAGCATCAATTCAATGATCAACACAGTGTCGTTTTTCGAATATATGTACGGTATTACAAAAAATGTTGCATCACTTTGCATCCAAAACGAAAAATAAGCCCAACAATGAATATTCTTGCATTCTTTCATTTTCTGGAATAAAAACCTGCAGCTTTCGCTCATGGAATTTTTTCACGTTAAAGAATTGGCATTTTAAGGGATCAATGCAACCTAATTAGAGCCTGATGTATTTTTTGACAACCACGAGAAACCAAATTCCCGATTTTAGCCAAGTTTCACAAACGGCGGAACCTGGGAAACTTTTTGATGGATATTGATAATATTTTACTCTTGATTCGCGGGTCCTATTTTTTTTTTTTACAAGAATCATGTGATTTATCGTCGAGGGAATGAGAATAATGTCATAAAACAAATGAAAAGATCAAGAACATCGTCCTGAAGACGAAATTGTATAAGAAGGTGGAATAACAGGCATCAGTGAATTACAAAATATGGAAATCCTACAGAAACTACTGTACTGTGATAGCGTACCTGCAATACTTGGGTACCACTGGTGACCACGACACCAGCAGCTTCGTTGCCACCATCGTCGTCTTCCTCCTCTTCCTCCTCTCCTGCGACGACCACGTCTTCCACACCATCCTCCACTTCCATCATCATGTGATGGTGGTGCTGGTGGTGGTGTTGGTGATGGTGCTGTTGCTGCTGATGGTGGTGCTGCTGGTGTTGCTGCTGCTGCTGATGGTGGTGCTGGTGCATATCCCCGTCTCCACCGACACCAATGCTGACACCGCCGCCACCACCACCGCCGCCGCCATCCTCATCGTCATCGTCGTCGTCACCGGTGCCAACTGCTGTGGTCACGTGGCGCACTTGGTACCTGACGTCGGGTCCGTCGTCGTCGGCAGCCGCTAGCACCACGATCTGCTGGTGATGGTGGTGGTGGTGGTGCTGGTGGCGCTGGTGCGGGTCGTCGCTGGAGCTGTCGCCCGTCGACGAGCATACCACGTGGATCTGGTGGTGCTGGTGGTGGAGCCCGCCGTCGCTGTCGAGTAGGTTCTCTCGCTTCACGGTCATCTGGCCACTGCTCGACATCTCCAGGGGCTCCACTTTGGGCAGCGTCGCCACGATGGGTGTCACCACCTGGAAAATACAACAATAAGCGAAAAATTTTCTCATCAGGTTATTCGTCGTTGAAAAAAATTTATTTTCATCAAAAAGTGCCTTTATTGTCGTCAATAAATGTGTACTCTCTCTCTCTCTCTCTTAAAATATTTGCTGCAGGCTGGCACAGTTTTTCAACATTTTTGAAGAAAGCTTTATGGCAAGCATTTAAAAGGTCTCTGCTTTGAAAAAAAATTTAAATTCAATAAGGCTAGTGCTTATAGTGGAATTAAAAAAAAAATTAGAGAGGTGGGCTTGACCTGACCAGGGTAAAAAAAAATATGCACAAAGATATTTTATATAAGATTACAGTTTTGAATACTACTGTACTTCTTTTTTATTCCTGAAGTTAGGAAAATACTCGCGGCTGCGAAGAAGAAAGCCTTACTATAACCGCATTTACAGTTTGAAATTAATTTTCTTGAAAGAAATTTTGCATGATCGTTCAACACACACGTATTTTTTTGTTCAGAAAGTAGATGAGTAAAAACGTAAGGCCACTCAGTCAGACTTTTCCAGCATTCACCTTGCGGCGAACATTTGATCACAAAACGGCCAATCGGACCTCCAGAATCGCAAAACAATCAGATCGAATTGTTTCAAAAATAGATACTGTATTGTATAAATAATTTTTTTTTTTTGTTTACCTGAAGCTGTTGGTGCCCATTCACTTGCCCCACTTGAGCCATCACGGTTTGGTACATCGATACAGGCACTGGAACAGTGATCATACCTGATGGAACAACACAACAAGAAAATGAAAATTAATACAAATAAAAACTGACAAAATTATACTAGGTCAATTTCAGGCGTAAATATGGTACACTTTGAACCTCGATACCTCGAACCTCTCTAGGTCAAATACCTCCCCATGTTGATATTTTTCAAGTCCCTGTCTGAATTACTGTATATCTAAAATCGTCATAACTGGAATTTTATGGATGCCTTCTCGATATATATATTTTCTTACACAGTAACGAGAGCAGAAATAAAAACGATAACTTGCTGCATTTTGAAATGTAGCCGAAGACTAATTGACCCATTGAAACGACATTTGCCAAAATTATTGACAACTTCAAGTATGCCCCCTGCCAATTCATTTTGTCTTTGATGGACCACCAACAAGATTAAAGTTGTAGTGAGGGTGTCTCCAATTAAAAATAGATACAAGTAAAAAACGGTTACTGGTGAGGAGCCTATGTTGAAA
This sequence comes from Notodromas monacha, assembly GCA_905338405.1. Classification (NCBI taxonomy): domain Eukaryota; kingdom Metazoa; phylum Arthropoda; class Ostracoda; order Podocopida; family Cyprididae; genus Notodromas; species Notodromas monacha. Next base: position 16,719 of record CAJPEX010002038.1, read on the forward strand.
AGGTTCATCAGCTGTTTATCATGCAAGAAACAAAGAAGTGCCCCTTTTTTTTTTACTTTGGCCATCTTCGCCGGTGATGATGATGTGGTGGCCCTCGGAAGGATCCCCCGACAGCTGCACTGTGCCAGCGGACAAGACGCCGTCGTTGTCGCCGTTGGACTGCTGGCCGTCTGTGAGGGCCGACACGGTGGCTCCGTCCATCGACGTCGGGATCTGCATTAGAGCATGCTTTTTTGACATTTACCTACCATTATTCGTCTGTCCACGTCACAACAACATTTGCAATACACTGATGCGATATGGAATTGAAAGAGCGAAACGAGGATCAGAAAAAGAAAAGCAAGGACAGTGAGACGCCCACATGCGGACACCTTGACCTGCGGACAATTTGACATAGGGACACTTATTTTACCATTTAAAATGAATTTAAAAAAGGCCCAACATGAGGACATTTACTCAACATAGGGACATTTTGTAATAAAATTGCAAATACATTTCAGGTCAAATTACAAGAAACAGATATTTCCAACCTTAAAATTGATGTAAGAACACTTCTTGGGCATTTCTCACCAATTTCTCATCCATTTAGCAAATTAAAAAATTACCCCCAGCATACACGGACTTCCTTCTCTCTTTTTCACTTGGATGTCATTTTTTACAGAGAATGCCAACATTTCTTTGTACTGTACAGAGGTATCAGTATTCAATTCCCCAAATCCCCATATTGTGTTGAAATATATTGATTGCATCAGTTTAAATTGGGAGACAATTTTCATTTTCATGGAATTATGGTGAGTATTTTGTGCATAAAGCACCAATTAAAAATTATATAATGTAATTCTAAGGGAAAATGAGACTAACTTAGGGACATTTCGACTTAGGGACACTCTTGATGCACCAATAATGTCCGCATGTCGGGGTCTCACTGTATTAGAGAGAGCCAGGCGAGTCTGCATGGATGAGAAGTTTTAAAGATAAAAAAGAGAGGTACGCGGGGGTTTAAAAAAAAATCGGACGAGCTTTTTACAAATTTAATTCCAAAGAATCGTATTCAATTGAATCTATTGAGCAAATCCGAAATCATGACAAGAATTAAATTTTCAAAGATTGGACGGAAACTTGAAAGGAACTGCATTAAATGATTGCGGTCTTAAATGGCTAAAAAACCATGCTTATATTTGGAAAACCAGGAAAAATGCCTGTTCTTCAAATTCAATTTTTGAGATTGACTGCATGTGGGACGGTTTTTTTTCTTCCGGCATACTGTATAACTTGTTGGAAAGAAAGAGTCACGATCGATCTTTAACTTCTTATTGTTCATGTTCGAAACTTTTGTAATTTTTTTCTTGGCATTTCACCGGAGAACTAAACGAATAGCAGAAAAATATTTGTTTTTAAATATTGCATTCGCATGTATAGGAAAATACATACAGTAATACTTTCTTTTAAATACAGTAGTAGGTCAATGAGTTACTTGATTTTCCTTCACAGCGTTTATAATTATTACTTTCTTTCTGTCAGAATTTGCCAATTTTTTTTTTTGCGGGTCGAATGAGAAGAGGAAGTTTTGATAAAGATGGTGAGGATAGGGATTGAAGAGGTGGGGAATAAGAATCGGAAGCAAGGAATAATGATGGAATAGAATTTACGAACCAGTCCCTGGACTTGGGCCGTCGTGCCGTCGGGTAACGTGATGATGGGGTTCGTGGGGTCGACCTGGATGATGCTGACAGTGCCGTCGGGGTTCGAGATCGTTTGCACCACCGTGGGCGTGTAGTGCATGGACTGCGCCTCCTGCGAAGAGAAATCCAGGGTCTGCACCACATTAAACCACTTTTCTTATTGACGTCTTTTCATTTCGTGTCATAGAGAGAATTCACAGTCTGGGATTCTGAATATCCCGAGTGGGGAGCTATTCTTTGTGTGACCCCACAACTGGTGCACACTGGGGTCACAACTGGGGTACATGGGCTATTCTATAGGGTTAAAAGCATACACCTCTGTTGATGAAGGTTTTTGAGAATGTGCTGTTGATTTCAAGTTTTTGAGGCTTTTACGCATTATTGAGGATGTTTTGTCTTAAACTTGTTGCTGGCAAAGGTTGGGATTCTTTGCTGCTTTCCAATTGACTATTTATTTTAAAATTGAAGACAATGTGCAGCATTGTTGTACAAGTTTTGAAAGTTCTTTGGTGCTGGGCTCTCTGTAAAACCCAGCACAGGTTTCAGGCATGCAAGGTATTTATAATACTGTATAATTATTTACTGGTGCACGCATCAGTCCCCAACAGTATGCTTGAGTGGGGAGCTATTCTTTGTGTGACCCCACAACTGGTGCACACTGGGGTCACAATTGGTGTATATAGGATATTCTGGGGTTACAAGCATGCACCTCTGCAGATGAAATTTTGCTACCATTCCAGGGCTACATTTGGTGCACAAATGTGACATAACAGGAGCATCACAAAAGCGCAACAACTGTTACCTTGGTGTAACTTATTTGTTTACAAATGTGACCCTGAGTAACCCTGGTGTGAACACACAATTGGTGCACATTAGGGATGTACATGTGCAACAGAAATGCTTTGGTACGCTTCAGGTGCACAGCAGGGTCACTGTGTAGAAATACAGACACATCTCCAGTGTGCACCAATTTCCCCACTTGGGCTATAATGCAATGTACTATTCACTCTTCACAGCATTCCAGTGAAAAATAAGCACTCAGTTCCTTTTTTTGGTCACTTCTGCGCAATAAAATCCAGGGTCTGCAATACAGTCAATCCCCTCACAATGGACCTCCTGCTCAAGGGTTTTTGCACCACATACCAACTCTGGAGACAGTTTTCCCTCCCACGCAATGGACTAAATCCACCTAACAGACTTCTGTTGGTTTAAAATTATTGGTAAAAGTAAAATGTTTATTACCTTAAATTTTTTTTTGAATTTGCATAAAAGACTTTTCACACAGCAGATTAGTCTGTTGCACAAATTAAGTCCATTCTGCGGGGGTTGTCTGTAAATGCTTTTCTTCTGACAACCTTTTTTTCTTTACAGATCATATGCATTTCAGCCTAAAATTCGAAGACTATAAGAACTCCAAAAAAGCCATCTATTATTTCATCAAAATATTCAATAGCTGTGATAAATGAATAACATTCCTGCCTTTATATTCTAGGGAAAATTAATTACAAGCCTTCATACAGATTTACTAGTTTAAAAAATAATAAAAAAAATTAAAATGAGAAGTGGGAAAAGAATTCGTTGGGCTGGGGACTTACCTCCGACACACTGGACGTGACGACGGCAGTGGCGGTGCCCCTGGGCGAGAGTTTAATCTGCTTCGCCGGCGACGGCATGGAAGTGGACGCGGACGCCGTGGACACGGACTTGGGCGTGACGACGACGTCGACGCCGCTGTCGGCGCCACACCGGGCCCCAGCTGCCGTGTCGATGTCGTCGGGGTCGCCGCCAGCAGCCGCCACTGCCGCCGCGTCCTCCTCGCTGAACGCCGGCAACAGGTCTTCCCGCCCGTGGAACTTGTAGCAGTTGATGACGATCTGTCGCAAGGCGTGGGTCCACGACACCTACAATCCCGGAAAAGGCATATAAATTGATGTAAAATTTACAGAGATTGATAACTATGAAACGTACAGCTATTTTTGTTCTGTACATTGAAACACATTTTCTTTGCGGAAGTGAATACTATGAGCCATCCAAGTACTTATGGTACGCTCGGTGTGCAGTACGTTGACAATTGACACGGCAATATTTCAAGACTTCTGTCAAGAATAAACAATTTAATCTACAGTATTTTGAAATCTTGAATCCACGATTCACACAAGTAAAGCATCTATTCTTCCTTTTCAGAAGAGACTTCATCGTAGCATTCGATGAATTGAGAAGGAGAAATGTATACAGTATAGCATTGTGCTTTATTCTCACCTTCTGTTTCTGGTCTTCAGTGCGAGCATCCATTCTCACATTGGCCCAGGGTAAATCTTTGGGCCACCAGGGTGGCCTGGTTTGCTCCTTGCCCCATCCGGGCTTCCCACGTCCTGCAATATTCAAAATTTAGACTTCAGAACCCGTAAATTCAACCATTGCTTTTCAAAATTTAAGAAGCATTGAAAAAGTAGAATTAGATCCCACAATCTTGAAAAAAATTATACCGTATATACTTGAGTACCATGCACCCTCAAGTAAGGCGCGCACAGGGGTTTTTCAGCTGAAAATTTTGCAAAAATCTTATCCCCAAGTAAGACGCGCACCCCAATTTTTAGTGAATCTAAAACCATAAAATTTTAAAAATAAAAACAAAAAATTTGACTTTAGACGTGAATTGAACAAAAATCTGATCAATTTTCAACTTTTTCAATACAAAAATGTTTTCTTGTTATATTTGTTCCAAATTTCTCCATTATAATTAAGTATAATGCACACATAACTTCCTAAAACTTCTTGAAAATTTTGTACCTGCTTATGACATGCACCCCTTTTTTTCTTCTGAAATTTTGGAAAAAAGGTGCGCGTGGTACTTGAGTAAATATGGTATATGTTTTATATGTTTTCTCATCAAAGATTCTCTCCAGATTATTCATTCAACTAAACCTTATCTGGGAACAGGCTGAAGACCGTGGTGCTTTAAATTGGGTTCAGTAACTGTTGCAATTGCTATAATTCTGGCTTATGTTGCAATTCTTGCTACTGATATTTTGTTTTCAATGTCAGGGAAAGAAGGGGTGTACAAATACACATCAGTTGTCCAGTTGTTCATTATGTATTTTATTTTATTTTGGTATCCATATTCAGCTTTTTTCTCTGTTTCCAATTCTGAAGTGATTGAATGCCTTTGAATGGATTTGAGTTGGGTGATGAGGGGGTTTGGATGTGGGAATGCTGATTGAACTTTGTTAATGCTGAAAAGCAGAAAATAAAGCTTTCTGTTTATTCATTCATAAAAAATATTAACCACAAGTCAACTGCAAATTAGCAAATAGATGCAAGAAAAACTTTCGGTTTAACACTCCGGATTGATTAGCAAAATATGATTCAAATCACCAGTCATTGTAAATCGTTGAAAGTTTCCTGAAAGCCATATGGTATATAGAAGGCTTCAAAGATATTTCAACATTGTTGGTTTTATTTAGTTTGTGTACAACTTTTGAAAACAACATCACAATCATACGCATAAAAAGAAATTAAGACGAAGCAGCTGTTCACATTTTTTTAAAGAGCGCCAAAGTTAATTTTTGGGATCTATCGTTTCCTCTTTTTTTATTAGAAATTTTGAAAGCTGCTGCGCAAGTTTCGAAAGTACCGCAAAATGTATGTGAAAAACGTGAAGGATATTTTTGTAGAAGCCAGGCGTTGATTTTTACGCCATTTAATAAAAATTGGTACAGTTTGCTGCCCAACACGTTTGAAAAATTCAGAGAAAAACAGAAATAGTTGTGCACAATTTTTAAAAATATTAACTGATTTTTCAACATCACTAATTCAAAATGCTGTATTTTTCCGTCGACAACGTTTGAAAATGTCGTCATATTCGCTAATTCGCATAATGAAAAAAACGATCGAGCGGTGGTGCACATTTTCTTTTTTTTTTAATTGAGGCTTTTCTTTGCTTTCGTCTATTCAAAATATTTTCTCACACCAGAAGGACCTTCTTTCAAACGGGAAGGTAAAAGTAAAAATACTTTCCAACCACGACTAAACGTAGCTGAACAAAAATGTCTGCAGGGAAAAAATAATAATAATACGTGGGCTTATTTTTACCAGTGCTATATTTGAGCATGAGTGGGATGAAGGCTCGCAGCTGCGCTTGAGTCATTTTCTCGACGGGAGTCGGGATACCGTCGATGACGAGTGGCGGCAACTCGTGTCGACTCGGGTCTTCCAGTGGCGGCGGAGGAGCGTGTTGCGCCAGCGCCGACTCCAGGTCCGCCATAATCATACCCGACAAATTCTTTATCTATTTGTAGAAGTAAAAATCAATCTATCAATCACATCGCGACGAGCACAGCATGTTCATATTTTTCTGCTTCGTCGTCGTGTATTATCAAATTAAAATGCATTAGAAATTAGCACTTATTGGCGTAGCTATAAACTTATTGTAACGAAATGCAATCGATCAGAAAGATACATATTAAAAGTTTTCAAGACAATCATATTTCTAAAATTTAAAAATCGTGAGCACAGCATGTTTATATTTTTCTGCTTCGTCGTCGTGTATTATCAAATTAAATTACATTAGAAATTAGCACTCATTGGCATAGCTATTAACCTCATTGTAACGAAATGCAATCGATCGGAAAGAGACAAATTAAAAGTTTTCATAACAATCATATTTCTAAAATTTGAAAATCGCGAGCACAGCATGTTTATATTTTTCTGCTTCGTCGTCGTGTACTATCAAATTATAGAAATTAGCACTTATTGGCATAGCTATAAACTTGTAACAAAATACAGTCGATCGGAAAGAGACAAATTAAAAGTTTTCATGACATATTTCTAAAATTTGAAAACCATGGCTTATATATCCAGTACCTGCAACTCTCGCACAATAACTCAAACTAAATAAAAAATAATCAGGTGCACTTTAATTGAGCTTTCTGAAAATTAAATGAAAATGAATAATGTTCCTCCTGTGGTTCAGAAATACTGCAATTCGAATATTATTCAACTGTACTGCGTTGTAAAGCCCTTTTAATAGGATAGTATTAAGTAATTGATTCGCTGGTTTCATTTGGCAAAATCTGATTATTTACCACGTCTTCTAGCGGTTTTGCTCCGAATACACGGAAATTGTTCTGGGCCGGTTTCCCAGGAGTCGCCATTAGCACAATTGCTTGTTGTCCAACTCTCGTCGCGAACTCGTCGATCGTTTGCTGCAAATACATACAAAAGGGATGCACATCAATATCACAATAAGTCACAAAGTAACTTTTGTAAGTGCAAAATAGTGTACTGCAATTTCCGTGGCTATACTGCTTGATTTAGCTGGTGGCGACTTCAAAATAAATCTTTTGCAGCAAATGCATAAGCAATTAAGGAAGGAAATATGTCATTTTCTGCTGTGCATGAATAAAACAAGGATTAACTCTTCGCGCATGAAATTTGTATTTGAATAAAAGTTTTCAAACTGGAAGTCATTTCGCTTTGGAATATCCATAAGTCACCAAAAAGCAGATACATTTGTTCTTTGATTTTTACCCAGCATTGAAACCTCAAGATTTTTTTTTCGTTTTATCTTTCAAATTCATGTCAGTAGAATTCTGATACATTACCAATGGCATATAGGCCGCAATATTTTCCAAATCTATGCGGCCTACCCATGAGTATTGTGAGTAAAAGTCGCACCAGTGCTTTTGGGTAAATTTCTATAATATAAATGTTATATGCTTACAGCAGAATTTTTATAATGTATGACGGAACAGCAAAGATTTTAAATTACTGTACAGTATGTATTTTTTGGATCTAGGACGTCAAGAAAGACAATTTCAGACAGGGCCAAATTGAGACAGATACTTTTTGGACACAATGACAGGTTGAGACAGACAATTTTGGAGGCACGGATAATTTGACACTGAAACTTTTTTAGACATGGAGAAATTGAGACTAATACATTTTGAGACAGCAAAATTTTGAGACAAAATGGCTTGACTGTGTTTCTCCCTATTATCTAATGTTCAAGGTGTGAAAATTAAAAAAAATTGCACTGTTCTGTGAGAATTCCATGGTTCCATGGTGTTTCTCCTTTCTTGTCCATCATCACTGTCAAGCAAGTTTTCCTCATCAAGGAAAAACTAAAATCTTTGAACCATCCTAAGCAGATTCCTCCCCACAATAGGATAGTTTTTGTCTCAATTTTTCCCTGTCTCAAATTGTCCCTGTCTTCAATTTCCTTGTCTCAAATTGTCCCTGCCTCTGATTGTTCCCGTCTTGAATTGAACCTCTCTCAACTTTTCTGTCTCCATTTTTCCAGTCTCAAGTTGTCTGTCTCAATTTGTCCGCATCCTTTTTGTTTCTTTTTCCATGTTTCCCTTGCCTCGAAGTTTTTTGAAAGTTGTAAAACTCAAACAATACTGAAATACATTTTTTGTTTTAAAAAAGCTGTGTTCTCTGAAACAAGCTTGTTCTGTGAGTCACATTTTATCGTTAATCAATAAAAATGGCGTTATTTCAACTTTTCTTGGTGTATTATAGGGTCTTATTTTCGGTTTATGAAGAATTGAAGACCCATTCACTGCTCAGTTAGATTTATTTTACTCAGTTTGACGAGCAAGTGTTTTGTTGTTGTTCAAAATAGAAAACCAACTTTTAGACGTCGGATGAGCCTCGTCTGCTGACGCTTGCGAATCGACGGATTGGTCTCGAAGTAATGCGGTCGTTTCCGTTTCCGGGCGGAAGCGATCGCAGCTGCTGCAGCCATCCCCACTGGCCCTGAGGTAAATTAACGACGACTCGAAAACAATTAGCATCCACTCTATGGATTTGTTTGAAATTTGCTGACGCACCTGCGGCGGCCAATTGAGCAGTGACTTCGTCATTGGCAACTGCTGAACTCATGAGTTCCCCGTCGTCGTCGTCGTAGGCTGACTCGGGTGACGACAGGAAGTCATCGTCATCGTCGTCTTCTTCGTCACTCGGATCTGCATCGACAGCATTGAATCGATTTCATTAGTTGAATGCGGCGTATATGAAGATCAATCGCTATTTTCATCATCCAAAAGTATATGAGGATCCACCGAATTAAAAAAAAAAAAAAGCTTGAGCAATACTGAATCAATTATTTTTGGAATCTTGAAGGTACAAACTTGTTTTAACGAGCAAAGCCAAAGTGAAATAAAATTACTGCATTTGGTATGAGTTTTAATGTTCTGGATTTCAAGCTAGATTCGTATGAGAACTGTACACCATGCCCTACATAAGGGGAAGATTGTTCTAAATATAGAATCCGTATTTTCTGAATTTCAGAGAATGACGTCGTTTAGTTCTACTGAACATGGATACTTTTATTCGCCAAGATAATCTGCAAAATTTAATCATACAAGAAATGAATGACATCATGAAAATTATTTTAGATTAGAGACTTCTTTAGTCGCACTTTAAATGTGAGCAGTTCACTGATTTCATTCTGGGAATGATTTCTTTAATTAAATCAAACCCCCTACGCTAATATCAACAAGTTGCTGTGTGTTTTTTAAAAATCAAACCCCCTCTCAATTCCTACAAGTTTTTTTTTTCAAAATGAGAGTGTCCTTCAATTTTCAATTTCTTGAGATCAATTCTGGAAATGCACTCGCTGATGTGAAGCCTGTGTTTTACATACCATATTTACTCAAGTACCACACGTGCCATTGAGTACGGTGCTCACCCCCATTTTTTCACCAGAAATTACCATATTTACTGAAGTACCCAGTGCCCTCAAGTAAGGCACACACAGGGGTTTTTCAGTTCAAAATTTGGCTAAAATTGCATCCCTGAGTAAGACACGCACCCCATTTTTAGGGACTCTAAAACCACAAAATTTCAAAAATAAAAACAGAAAATTTGACTTTTGATGTGAATTGAAACATGAATCTGATCAATTTTCAAAATTTTCAGTCAAAAAAAGTTTTCTTGGTACATTTGTCACAAAGTTCTCAATTATAATCAAGTATAATCAACACACAACTTCCTAAAACTTCTTGAAAATTTTGTACCCGCTTATGATGCGCACCCCTTTTTTTCTTCTGAAATTTGAGAAAAAAGGTGCGCCTGGTACTCAAGTAAATATGGTAGTTCAAAAACCTATCCATGTTTAAGATGCACACCCCAGTTTTTAGTTGTTGCTGAAAATCAACAAAATTTGAAATTAAGTTGAAATGTGAAAATGTTTTATTTTTAAATTCATTTTTTCTTATCAATATTTTGTCTTTCTGTCTTTATCCATCTACAGAAGGAGTTAAAATGCATTTGATATATAGGACACCTTCTTCAATTAGATGAATATTACCCCCTTCCTTTACTTCCTGTTGCATCTCCAAGGGATGAAATAAATTGAGCCATTATTCCCCATGCAGGAAGAGACTTGGAGCCACACTTTTCCTGTTCAATTTTTTTTTTACTTGGATGTGAGGGGCATTGGTTTTGGGAATTTTTTCTCTAAAATGTATCCCCAAGTACCACGCGCACCCTATTTTTCTGCCTCGATTTCTAGAAAAAAGGTGCGCATGGTACTTGAGTAAATACGGGTATACTGTATTGTAAAGGGAATTTCTTTGCCACTGTACAAAAAAATAAAAAATAAAAAGGGGACGGAAGAAGAAGAAGAAGAAGACGATGAAAATGTAGTTGTTGTAAAACTCGCTTTTCGCTTCAGCAGACCCGTTTCCCTGCTGCTGCAGGTAGCCATTAAGGAATTGGATCCCACCTGTTCCGGCCGCCACGTGGTTCACGTCGCCGGTCATCGTGGCCGAAGAGATGGTGAGGGTGCCGGTGGCGGAAGTGGTAATCTGTGACGAGGAGTTGAGAAGGATCGTCGTTGTCGTGTTGCACGTCGACGTCGAGGTTGGCGGCGACGACGCCGACGCCGCCGTCGAGGACGCCGTCGCGTTGGACACGCTGCGCGCTGGCAACTCTACGTAAATGGGCATCGTAGTGCTCCTTGCTGCTGACGACGATGATGAGAACCGCTGCCGTCGACGGCTGCTGATGGGGGGACCGACGCCCGAAAATCGACACTACGAGTTTTTGTTTTATTTTTCTATGATTCGTGTGTGATATAAAACACTGGTTCCCGTCAGTCCCTCACATCCGAATCGTCCCCCCTCTGAGGAATCTGTCCACAAAGAAAAAAAAAACCTTCGGGTCAACAATAATTATGATTTTGCCCTGGGCAAACTTTCAGAATTACATGCACATTGACAACTCCTCACCATAGTTCAACGGGTAAAATGTTTTTCAAAGTACAGACCTCTTCAATAAGTCAAACTTCAAGGGACCAGCAGAAAAATTTGAGTTAGAGAAACAACATTTGTGCTGGTGACTGGGGGGGGGGGAAGATCTATGAAATAAGAGGAAAGTGCAATTGTTGACATTCTAGGGCTCATGCCATTGATGAAAGAAGTTGACAAAGATGCTGAACTTGAAGGCAGGGGTTCATTTGCCCACTTACTTTCAAAACACATGAAGTTACATTTTCATTGCTTTTATCTTTCCTGAGTCAATAAAATACAGTAACCCCCTGCAAAATGGATTTTTGCACAACAGAGTACCTTTGGAGGCAGTTTTCCCTCCTGCACAGTGGAGTAAATTGGCCTAACAGACTTTTGTTGGTTTAAAATTAATGGGAAAAAGTAAAAATTTTAATTTCTTGACAATTGAATTTGCATAACAGAATTTTCCCACAACAGACCAGTCTGTTGCACAAATTAAGTCCGTTGTGCAGGGGTTGACTGTAATAGACAAAACGCCTCCAAAAAGTTTGGAGTTATGGAGGTTTGATGGGGAAAGTCATGAGTCAATGAGTCTTCCAATTAATTTTGATTCAGTAAGATTCATTTTTTTCTGACAATGTTGAATGAGTCTTTGAATTAGTGTAAATCTAGAGATGATGCCTGGGTTTGGTGGAAGGAATGAAGCAATTTATTCCTTAGCTCATTATACTGTGTTGTGACTAGAATGCCTCCATCATTGCTATTTGATATACAGTATATACCTGCAGGTACTTGAAAATGCAGAAATACAAAGGATAGTAAAGTTAATTTTTTAGCAGTTGAATGCGCAAGGGTATTCAGAAAAGATATGAGTTCCTGTGCAAAACTGTAGGATTAGGAAAAATGAGGCACTTGAGAGAATAATTTGGTCTTCATAAATCTCCATGTTCTTAGAATCATCGGAGGATCCAGCAATGAAATTCAAAATAAATTTTAAAAAAATTTCAGTTGTAGCATGCTCAAATTGCATTTCATTTTTTCTGCTCAAGGCAGCATAAAATACAGTTGTTTCCCATTCAAGTCGCAAGTCTACCAGTAATTTAATATTGCTTCCACGTGCCATAAACGGATGAAATTTACAAAGGTTTCATATGGTCCAGCAGGTAAAAAAAAAGGTGGATAGATATTCGTATCAGTCTGAGTAGCTTTTTCCACATGAGCATGCGATTTCATCCATTTCATGTCATCCCTTTTCTCCGCCAAAATAGAACCGTGAATTGAGCACCCTATACCACCTGGACAAGCGCAGCCTTTTCCGACGAGGGACACCAAAAAAAAAAAAACTGCGGCATACCAAAGTTTTCGCAATATACTATTTTGGCAGAAAAAAAAGCGTCAGCATCTGGATGCTTCATTCTTCCACGTGAGGAATCAATTTGAATTTTTTTTCCGCCAGCAATGTCCCACCAAACTTACGTCTCTTTGTTTTTAGCACAATGAAAAATCTGCGCTCGCCCCAGATAAGTCGCAGTGAGCAGTTCATGGAGCAATTGTACCCAAAAAAAAAAGGGATGTTATTGTTTTATCAACCGGAAATATTCTCGTTTCTCGAGTTTGAAAGCTGTTGATGAAAATGTTAGACCATGTGCAGTTCCTGTTTAAATTCATGGTCAGGTAACATACCGTATACTTTTATTTATTTTTAAATTGAAAAACGTTGGTTTTTCCCCGTATTGAAAGGGGGACAACAGATTGAGATTAAATTTCGAAACAAAAAAATCCTGAACGTCTTGACGCAAAATAAAATAAAATTAATTTACAAAAACTTTTAAATTCCGCATTATAAAATTGCAAGTAGTCATGCATACGTGGAAAATTCAAGGCTAAAATAAAGAAGTGTACGTTAAAAACGCCTGATTGCGCAATCTTCAATGTTTTATCTTTCGAATAGCTGTCTGTAGAAGAATTTTAAAGTCTCCATCGAACCAGTTGTATACCGGCTGTTGATGAAACATGCAAAAAAGCCATGTGGCACATTATCCGTAGGCAACCGTGAACCTCTAACAGTCAAATTTTTTCCTCGGGTAATTGGTAACACTTCCTTATCCATTACCCGTATAAGAGAAATGAGTGAAAAGCTTTTTAGGTTTCTCAGCCAGTCATAACAGTTTCTGGGTCGTTTCCAGCAGGCCAACAAAAAAAAGGAATTCGGGAGTAAAAAAATCCTGCTTATACTGAACAACAATTTAAGATTTCATTGGTAAAACTTCATGTGGGACATTCCGGAAGTTCGTGCGGATTTAATCAATGTGATTCAAGTTTGATAGTTTTTGAATTATGAACGTATTCGAAACTTGTAACAGAATAAATGCAGCCCAGTATTAAAAGTATATTAAAGACTAGGAATGAACCAGGATAAAACCAAGAAATCAATTTTGCTCCTACGCAAATTTATATTTTAATGTAGTCATTATACAGTAGCTCTTCCACGAAAAAAAATGGGAGAAATTTGCAAGAAAAAAACATCATTGATCAAATATTATACTGTATCTACTCAAGTATTAAGCTCCCTTTTGTAAGGCAGGCATCTGAATTTTTTGATAAAATGTTATAATGTAGAAATAATCAATCAATTTCAGTTTATGTGCCATTAGAAATAAATTATTTCCGGAAATAAATGCTGAAATTTGAAATTTTACAGTTTGAATTCGATCTTTTTTCATTACTTTTTGCTCATATTTTAATCCACTGGGTTGATTTAAACCTTTCAAATTTTCTTCATTAAATCTAATATCTAACCATTACTTCTTTCAAATTTCATGGAATGTTTTCGATGAACGCCAAATTTTTCAAAGGTGACAGAAAATGTGCATCAATAAATACTCATCTATTTTTTCCTACTTATTTAGGAATATCGATAGTTTTTCCTACAGAAAATTCAAAAAATTTGAGGCACATCAACCAGTTAATTCAGAGATAATCGTCCATATGATATGGAACCCCAACAATTTACTTGCCATTCAAGTCTAATGGAAATTGAATTTTTTTAACAAACCACTGTATCACCTGTTATGAATTTGTGGTTTCAACCAAAGGTATTATTGTACCTCTGTACAATTAAATATGAATTAAGAATGGTCTTATAGATGTTACCCAAGATATGCTTCTTGTTTTTTGAAGACGTGCCGAAGATTTTTTGCATGGATGAGATAATCCAACAAGTTTTCAAATACTGAATCATTTAATGATGGGCCCAGCAGTTAAGAGACATGAAGCCTGAGCTATAATTAACGAAAAGTTTACAATTCGAATTAAAACAAGCAAAAAATTCTAGAGGGCAACTGCAGAAAAAGCCTTATTCGAAAACCCATTTCAAGAATTAAATCTTTCGAAGCGACCCGTGCGTGCAAAAATTCCCGTGCATTTGTTTCTTTGCTCGACTTTTTTTTTACTGGAATCCGAGGGTTTGCAAAAAAAGTAAGGTATGTGAACCCTCGTTGGTTTTCCCCCGTCATTTTACAGCGCGATTCGTTCCACATTTTTTACTTCCCCTGTTGTACTTCCGAGTCTCGAGGAGAAAACACTTCCGAGACCTACGAGAAATTCCAAACAAAATCGGAACCAGACCCGTGAGAAAAATACCAAAACCTTCGCATGACGCATATACGTATTCATGCGTCGGAAGGAAAAACAAATTTGAAAATTCCGGGTTATTTATTGGCATGAAGGCGGAACCTCTGGCGTTATAAATTTTTACAATCCTTTCGAAAATTTGTCTGCGATATCTTGCAAGAAGTCAGGGTAAAATAGTTTTGTCTCAGTCAGGAAATCGGAAATCATGTTCGATGATAAGAATTTGCATCACAGGCAGATCGAGTTGCGAGAAAAAAAACTTTACAACTGCTCCAGATTCGTGAAGCCCTAGAAAGACGTCATCCTCTGCTCAATATATACAGTGAGACCCCGATATTCGGACACCCCGACATGCAGACAATTCGATTCAGGGACACTTGAATCCACACAAAAAAAGCTGGCCCAACATCTGGACATTGGCTCAAGATAGGGAAACTTTCCTGGCATTTTCCAAAAAAAAAAATCAAAAAGTTTTATTTTTACTTCTGATATTTTAGACAAATCAACCTATTCATATTCACAAAAGTTGTAAAATATTTCATTATAAATATAATCTGATCCACAATCAAAAACAAGTTGATTTTATGTGGTCGTTTTTTCTGCACTGTTGTTTTCTAAAACTCGAAGTTGAAGGAAACAATATTTTTTATAGGACTTATTCAAAATTTTTCACAAACAGGAGAGCCAATTGAATATATATGCATTGAATTCTATGGGGAAAACGAGGTTTGAACTTTAGATGATCCAACATAGCAAAACAAAAATGCTTGTTTCCTCAGCTCTATAATTTTCTGCTGGACCCTTTAAATTTGACTTGGAGGTTCAAATATTTCATTCACAATTTCCCTCAATTTGTATACCCTAAATTCCCCCCCCCCTAAAAAAGGTTTGTTTCCCCAACTTGCACCGTCTTCATAAATCTACTTTTTTGCTGGTCCCTTGAAATTTGACTATTTCATTTACCATTTCCTGTAATTCTTTCATGTTTCCCACAACAAAAATGCTTTTTTCCTTAACTCAAAACCTCCCTAACTTTATAATTTCCTGTTGGCCCCTTTAAATTTTACTTGGAGGTTCAAATATTTCCTTTACAATTTCCCTCAAATTTTTTTTTACTCCATATTTCCCACAAAAAGGTTTGTTTCCCCAACTTTAACCCAGTCTATATAACTCCATTTTTTTTGCTGGTCCCTTGAAATTTGACTTGGAGAGGTTTGATTATTTCATTTACCATTTCCTGTAATTCTTTTATGTTTCCCACAACAAAAATGCTTGTTTCCTCAACTCAAAACTTCCTCAAATCTATAATTTTCTTCTGGCCCCTTTAAATTTGACTTGGAGGTTCAAATATTTCCTTTACAATTTCCCTCAATTTTTTACTCCATAATTCCCACAAAAAAGGTTTGTTTCCCCAACTTGAACCCAGTCTACATAACTCCCTTGAAATTTGACTTGGAGAGGTTTGACTATTTCATTTACCATTTCCAGCAATTCTGCTATGTCTTTCACAACACAAACATGTGTTTCCCTTATTCCCCAACTCAAAACCTCTCCAACTCCATTTTTTTTTCTTCCTGGCCCATCGAAATTTGACTTATTGGAGAGGTTCAACTGAATATAGGAAGTTACGCAGTATTATGAGCCAAGGACCCGGTGTGTCGTTCGACGAGCATTTCCCGCTGGTCAAAAACGCGATGAAAGCGTCGCTGACGATGAGTCGTCCTCTGATGTGAGTTTCACTCACTCACTCACTCGTCGCCACCATCACAGCCGCAGCAGAGACATGACAAACCAGCAGCAACGCGTCACGCAGAAACGAAACATGCGTAGCCGAGCATCATATGCTGCACTCCAATAGCCAACACACACACACACACACACACTTTTACACTTGCATGACGCTATAACACACACGGCAAATTCGGCGGCGGCGCCGTTTGCGAGGCGTGGGAGCAGGCCCAGAGCCGTGGTCCGACACTGAGGCTGCGTACGCCCCGGCGGCGTCGCACCTGCGTCGCGTATCCGAATGCCTCACTGTGTCGCTTGCACGAACCCGGGGTCGCCAGTCGAAACCCCGCCAGCACCACCAACACTCTCCCGCCTATTCCCATATCGCATGGGACACAAACGTGTCATGTGTGCTGTACTACTACTGTACATATTATATACGTACAGTACATATAGGAGGAAAACTAACAGCACTCACATATATGCTGCAGGCGAGGGGGGGGGTTTTGCAGCAGCAGCAGCAGCAGCCCGACCCATCACTGGTGGTGGTGCTGCTGCGGCCCCGATTTCTCTCCCTTTCTATATTCTTCGGGTTGGGTTTGGGCTGGGTTGCTCTACTCCGCGCCCTCCCCCCTGGAACCCGTCCGCAACGGCGGCAGCTGGTCATCGCGCGGATGTTCGTTTTTTCTCTGTGTGCAAGTGTTGGCTATATGTGGAGTACAGTACTTTAGACTCCATGTGGAAGGGTGTTTCCGAAAGTTGTCGGTTATTGTGAAGTGCTGCCGCGCCCATTTTAAAATGCAGTGCTTATTGGAAAACTCTGTTTATTTTTATTTTTTACTATGTACAGTTGAACCTTGCTACGTCAAACCTCCGTTACCCAAGTTTTTTTTTTTCAAGTCCCTGTCTATACTCCCATAGAAACAATGCATTAAAAAACCTCTCTAACTTGAAGTATTTTTCTCTCAAACCTCTGTAAGTCAAATTTTCTGAGGCATTTTGGTTATAATTTCCTTGAAATATGAAAGAGAAAATCAACAAAAGAAATTATTTTATGCATTTTGAAATGAAGTGAAGGACTAATTGAACAAATGAACCCATGCTGCCAAGTTCAGCAAGCTGTAAACTCATTTATTAAGAAGCACGTTTAGGCCCTGAATATCCTCATCTACAATTTCCCATTTTCCTTGCAGCAAAAATATTTGTTTCCTTTACTCAAAACCTCAAAAAAAACAAAATCTCCCTGAGTCAAATTTTTTTCCTGGTCCCTAAAAATTTGACATAGAGAGGTTTAATTGTTTATATAGTGAGGATTGAGTCTGGAGACCAATTGAGATCAATTTTCTAGAACCATTCTGGAGACACAGCATGCTCCAGAATTTGAAATAAAATTATCCTTCATAACTTTTGAAAATGATACAGTGTACATTTCTTGCCTCTGGTGAGTTGTGTCATCTTCCAAGACTTGAAGTTGATGAAAAGAATCATCAAGTTCAGTGAACACCTCCATCTTCATGAAAAAAATAACAAGTTTAGAAAATTGACATAATTTGCATAATTTTCTGTCTAAAGTATGTATAAAATTCACAATCCCACAAAAATTGAGTAAGATCGTGGTCTAAATTCAAAATTGTATCGTTTATTTTTTAAAGATATGACAGTTTCAGAAAACTTTTTCCTATCTCCAGAATTTTTGTCAAATTCTTTTCATATCTTAATTAAGTTTAGTTCATATCTTAATCAAGTTTAGAAAATTGACTGTCAAATTCTCAATCTCAGAAAAAAGCACATCTAAATTGGAATGCATACATTCATACTTTGATGCAATGTGAGAATTAATGTTGTAAAAATGTCTAAGCATTTAAAAAATATTATTGTAACCAAATTTTTGTTACTGGAAACGAAGAAGGTTGGGTCAGCAGTGCACAATGCAGACTTGGTGATACAAGGGTTTTGAATGACCCATAAGAACTTATTTTCAAACGCTTGTGGTACATGGTCATTTATTGGGGTTAAAGGATGATCAAAAGCAAAAATTTTATAACGTAAAATGGAGAATCGGAATGCGTGAAATTCTTCTGAGAAACCTATTTCAAAAAAACTTTTTCCTATCTCCAGACTTTGTGTCAAATTCTTTTCATATCTTAATTTTCCTGTCAAGTCTGTTCCTTTGTTTTCATCAACATAGGAACAGACTTGACAGGAAAATTAAGATATGAAAAGAATTTGACTCAAAATACATTTCGTTGCGCTTAAATTCATGATTTCAGCAGTCATAACTTTTGAAGTATTTTAATAAGCCGTTCAACTTTTTGCGGTTGACACTGTATATATACGGTACTTAGTACGAGAGGTCCTGAAGTACTGATCATAAGATCGGTTCAGTGAATGGCTAATTTTTATTTTTTATTTTTTACAAAAATCAATTGGCAACGATTTTGTCTGAGGAAGGCAGCGGTTTATTGATCGATCTTTTATTTCATAATGGAAACAATTTCCACAATCACTCTTCCTTCATCAGCCCATGGATTACAAGAAGATCAAACTCAATGCTGATATTTTCCATGAGATGGTGGTTGGATGCTGATTAATATCCGCAGCCTTTATTGAGTTTGGCTCCTTCAGATTTACTTTAATTTAGATCATATCATATCTGGTTTTGCGGAATTATGTCCTTTTTTCTCAAATAATCATCGAGGATTACGGATTCGTCAAAAAAGGCATCTGATCATTACTCAAAAACTGAGGAATATTCCAATCAGAATCATTATAGGAACACCGTATTTTCGAAAGTTCTTGGGTTTCATCATAAAAACAAATGTCATGTAAGAGGGCTTAGGTATCTAGAACATTTTATAATAATTTTTCCTCGATTGCTCTTTCTCTGAAGGCCTAAAATAATTTCTCAAGCCCTATTGCATGAATGCAAATTTGCGGTAAAACACGTGGAAAAGTAGTTGGAATCCCAAAAATTTCGAGGATTGATTTTTTCTTTGGTTGGATCAGAATAATACTAGGCCAGTCCTTAAAAGGTCATGAAAAACCATGAAATGCATGATAAATGTAATCTTTTGCTTGAGTGCGATGAGCACCCTCAATTACGAAATGCAACCAAAATTTTCAGCCCATGATTTGAATAAAAATGTATGCCAAGCTAAAACATGCACCCCATACTTTTAATGAATGAAAAATTGCAATATTTTAAACATAAAACTAATCAAAACGGTACATTTGGCTTCAATTCAACCTGAAGTCAATTAATTACAGATTTTAGATTTTTCAAAATAAATTCAAAATGTTGCATTAGAATCAAGCATGACTGTTCAAAACATCTACAATTTTGAAAATGTGTATATCTACCAATTTTGGAAAAAAATTTGTTTAAATGGCACTTGAATAAATGATGTCATTTGAGTTCAAAAGATGAAGTTGTTGAAAGCGTTCATGCATTCTGTCTGCAAATCTGAGGCGCCATGGAATAAAAGACTTCATTTTTCGCCGCTGAGATTTGCAAGAAAAAGTGCTACTCGATATTTAAAAAACAAAAGAGTAGTATTTGAGAAAATGTGGTGAACATCGTCATACAGTTTGGCGAAATTCTTCGAATGATGATTCAGAAAATCGTTTTATTTTGCCCGCTTCCTCCTCGGCGACTCCGTGAAAGAAAAGCCGACCTCCGAAAGACCCCGACCTTTCTTCGTGGGCAGCAGCAGCAGTGGGGCCGCAGCCCACAAACCCCCAGCACTGCAAGCAGGCTGCAAGTTGGGGCGGGTCGCCGGGGTTCGGAGAGGGAAGAAGGCGGAAGTAGAAAAAGGGGGGGGAGGGGGAGGCGAGACCTGTGCAACCCCACTCTACAGCGATTTTAGAGGGACACTGTCTGTACAGTACAGTACAGTGTAGTCCTTCTGAGCTATTTCCGCGTCCTCCCTTCTTTCTTCCCTGTCTCTCTGCTCCGTCCTTCCTTTCTTTCTTCCTTCCTCCTCCTTCTTGTTTGCTGGGAGAAGCACGAGGGAAGGTTCACAAGTTGTGCTAATTCTTGTGAGATGAGACGAGACCATTTATTTTTTTTTTTTGCTGGTGAATTTTTAATCAATCAACTTCTCAAAACACTTTGAAGTTCTTTTTCTCCCCCAAGGCGCTAATGAGAGCGGAAACAAATCTGAAAGGTTTAAAATATGGTACAGAACAACACGAAGGCATATGATCTGAAGTTATCTCAGCAGAAAACCAGAATCAGCATTCAAGTTTTACACTTGATAACGAGGGAAGATCATTATGGACATTCCAAGGACTTTCAGACCCCCAACGCCAAACTTGAAGGGATAACAAAAAATATTCGAATTCCAGAGCTTCTTGAACAAGGGAAAATGGCATTATTTGAGGAAAAAAGTTTGAAGCAATTAAGGAAACATGAAATTGAAAATCTTCTGAGCCTCAAACGTATGGATAAATGAGTTTACATGGTACAGTGCTGAAATTCAAAAGCTTGGGGCGTTTGCCCCCAATTTTTCAATTACTTCTTTTTGAAAAGCATCTGCTTATAGCTCTTCCATTTCCTTGATCCCCAGAATATTAGCCCAAAGGCCTCAAAAAATGTAAGCCGCAGAGGTGTAAAGACAGAGTCATTAAATTAGGGAGATTTTGATTTCCTTGTTCTCAAGGGAATTCAAGAAGGGGCTAAAAAAAAATTTACACATAGAATTTATTGACTAAGAGCAGTTTGAATTGAGTTGTAGTTACCTGGTTATTTTGAAGCTTTAGTGGCCAAGCGTTCTTCCTTGCATACCTTTCATGTGCAGTATATGAAATACAGTGAGACCCCCACATGCAGACACCCTGACCTGCAGACAATTTGACATAGGGACACTTATTTTCCCTGAAAAAATTAATAAAAAAGGCCCAACATGAGGACACTGACTTGACTAAGGGACATTTTGTGATAAAATTTCAAATACATTTTAGGCGAAATTACAAGAAACAGATATTTCCAACCATAAAATGTATGTAAGAAAAGTTCTTGGGCATTTCTCTCACCAATTTTCCATCCATTTAGCTAATTTCAAAAAATTACCTCCAGCATAGAGGGACTTCTACATTTTTTCACTTGAATGTTATCTTTGTAGATGCCAACATTTCAATGTACAGTACAGAGATACACTATTCAATTCTCCAAATGTTCTTATTGAGTTGAAAATGTATTCATTCATTAAAATTCAAGTGGCAAATAATTTTTTTCAGGGAATTCTGAAGAATATTTCTCCCATAAAACACCAATTAAAAATGATATAATATAAGTCTATGGGAAAACAAGACTCAACTTAGGGACAATTCAACTGACACTCTTGATGCACCAATAATATCCACATCTTGGGGTCTCACCGAATTGTGTGTATATTGTTGAGTATAGAATGAAATTGCATTCTTCTGATGCAGCAGTAGAATATTTTCATGATGAATCTCATTATACTGTAATTAAATTGCGTTCATGATGAATTGTGTTCTCTCACTCTCCTCATGACCATCTTCAGCATTTCCTTCAAAAAATACAGATTATCTCATGATCATAAAAACACCTTAAC